>WFKH01010211.1:2688021-2710584 GCA_016163765.1 Magallana hongkongensis
TCTCTCTCTCTCTCTCTCTCTCTCTCTCTCTCTCTCTCTCTCTCTCTCTCTCAAATTACGCACTGACTGCCCGTAAACCTACCCTACTTTTGTAACAGAAACATAATCTTCTCGTAAACATGAACCATCTTTCGACATGGGTATATTAGTGCGGTCCTAATCAGATTAACTAATGAAGTAATCAGGGGCCATCTTAATAATGTTTAGAATTACGCGATGGGGGATCAAAGGGCACTGCGATAGCACACTGATGGACAAAAGGACCAGGGAACCGGGGCGTAAACATTGGGTCAGAGAGCGCCGTCTTCTCTTTAAACAAAACAAAAAAAACTAACTTGTGATATTTGCTCGACATGTACATAAAAGCTTTCCTTTTGATAGGTTTAGGTACAAAAATAACCCCTGGACTGAAATAAAATTTATCCCTACTATCAACAGAGATTTTTATTCGGGAGGGGAGCGTTTTATTCTCACATGGAACTTATGTATATTCTGAGCTAAGGTCCCGCCCACTTTTCGCTCCGTGCGCCTCTTTTGAGTGACGGCGAAGAGACGACCTCAATAGTGTTATTTGTCAAATGGCTAGAGAGCGAAACACAGCAGATCGACAGATCGGGCCGCTTAAAAAAGGAATAATTATTAGAATTTGTAAACGTTAAACAGGACAAACTAGCTGTGTTGATTGTGGGTTATCCCAATTCTTTCGTGGAGGTTTCTTTTTCTACATAAACTGAAGCGCCACCCCCTTATGAATGAGATCGAGCGAAAGCGCACGCGACTACGGTAGTTAAAAAGTTTGATCTTTGGAAAGAGGAGGAGAGAATTTATTGTTTATCAACAACCCGTTAATTTGGTGTTTGTTGGAAATTAAGGGTGACGTTTGTCGGATTTTAACGGGTGCTAGAACATGATTTGTGTCTTATCAAGTTTATGAGAGAGCATGTGGAAATTGACTGAGTTTCGGATACAGATTACTTTACTCCAGGAACGAGCTGATCCGTAATATATACTCAGTTTTACATCAAGTTTACCATGGAAATCGACAAACGTGTAAAATTAGGTAAGAATTTCGCCGCCCAGAAATATCTTTATCGAAAAATGAACCAAAATACGGTTCCATGCTGACTTCTTGAGAAGTTTAATATGTGCTCTCTCTCTCTCTCTCTCTCTCTCTCTCTCTCAATTTGGATTATTTAGATATACAAGGCTGAGCGCATATTTCGTTAAAAGATTGATCAAACCACATTTTCTCTTGGTCAAAATCTAATTTATATGATAATGAAAAGAGCGATCAGAAAGTGTAGCACCGGTGCGGACCGCTAGTCTTTGCGAGGTCACAGAGGCAGGTCCGCCTCACAGGTACAGTATTGTCCGTGGAGGAGTCGTGATTACCAATAATTAAAATGTGGACAGTCACAAACCGCCAACACCAAGTAACTGTGTACGCTCGTTCAGCCTAATCCGTCAAAGATTTCTTCTACTCTGGAAAAAACGACATTTTTTCGCCCCGGGCCGATTTTTGACATGTAAATTTGGATCGCTGGAATCAAACTGCCGATTTTTAATTTGCAGAAGGGAAAAATCGATTTAACGGAAATAATGTTCATTTAATGTAGCGACTAGATTTCTAAACGTCATGATAACGGCTAGCATCCGACATAATATATGACTGTAATCCATTAACGCTGTTAAATTAACACACTGGCAGTGATTGTTTAAACATCCGCGTAAAATTGTCAGATTAAAAAAAAAATAAAAACACTAAAATTATTGAATTGGGAAAAGTTGGAATAATGGCGGTGCATTATAACACATGATGTGACAATTTGGCGGGAAAACCTGCTTCCGGACGCTGAATATCGTGCTTAGGCTAATGTCTCAAATTCTTTTGTTTCGTTGTAGGTAGCTCAGAGAAGATGTTGGTGTGGATTTTACTAGCTTCTACGATAGCTGTGACTGTGTCAGCACTAGGTAAGCTTAGAAAAATTATGTACTAAAGGGAAATAGGGAAAAATTATTTTTAAATATCAGGATAGAAGTTAGCGTATTTTTTTTTTAATGGTGGCATTTAAGATGGTGTGTTATTTTACCCCCACGAATGCACGATTTTAATTGCGGTAATGAATGATAGGCAGTAAGTATGTTGACACGGGATCACAATTCATCACGATTAAACCATGTCAATTTCACAGGGCGCGCGGAAAGACAACAAGTATGCATCGTACAAATCTGACAGAGCGGGGAAGTCGGGAGGAATTTCTCTTCCTGCACTCAGAAAAATGTGTCTCATAATTTTTAAAAACCCTTAAGCATCATAAGGGTGATATTTTGAAACTGGTTAACTAAGGAATGTTGTTGAACCTTAGATAGGGGTATCCAAAAGGTCCTGAGTATTGATAATGTAAAAACTTAGAAATTTATGAAACTTGAGATTTAATTCAAAAGACAGAGATTTGCATTTTTAGAATATAAAATTGTCAGCAATTTATTGCATTGAATTCATTTAAAATCTGGTATTCACATTATCTGTTTTTATTAATGAAATTATCTAAATCCAATTTGGTATAAATTGAATTTTCCTTTTCTAATCATCATTTGATGCTTTGGATAGGCCACAAAAGTTGCGATGGTGTGTTTTGGTTTCTGTGGTTGCCATGGTGACGTCTATGAGGTTGGGTACACTGGTTGACCCCGGGGCATTCGGAGCGGACCAGTTCTAATCGTGTTGTTCCTCTCTCCGAGTAGTCGCTATTGATCGAGTTTCTGAGCCTTTGTCACTTCATATGCTGTCGCATTTTGTGTGAATACTTCAAGTTAATGCTGTAAATGAGATTAGGTTTTTGAATTAACTTTTTAAACTAAAATCAATGTTTTTATAAGAGCTAGATTTTGGCTGTTTGAGACGATTTTTTGTTCTCGCAAACTAGATACAGGATTTAGTGTGAGAACTCGCACCAACTGAATATGGAATGAAAAAAAAATGCAGAACTTTCAAATGAAAAATTTAATAGGATTAGTGAAAATTATTCATTGAAAAAAAAATAAGGACAAAGAAGGTCTTAGCTTGTCGCAGGGAATACAAGGTTCTGCATGGTTCAGTTACAAGTGTAGATTTTACCACCAACTTGTGTAAAGTCTTTTTAAACGAAAAAAGCCAGAAGGTCAATTCTGCGTTTCGTAAATCAATATATATTTTTGGTTTTGGTCCCTGATATTGATCATTTGGTGTGATTTCCTTTTTGACATGTGAATAAATAGTGGCTAATTACTCCTATCATTGTCAGATAGAAGCTTTCTCCTTGTAGTCATCAGTGGATCTGTGAAAATTCATTAATTGTTATCAATTCGTTGTGACCCTGGGGTCATAAAGTGACATGCCAATCATTTGATAGCTTGACTAAAGATGGTACATGTACAATATTAGCTGATAGAAAATTGATTGAAAGATCACCTTAATTGAATAAGCTTAACTTAAAATTCTAATTGAATTTGTAAGATTCTTATCACCTCTGTTATATTTTCTCTAAAATATATTTAAAATCCAGAAAATTGATAGAGAACTAAATCTTTTTCATGAATAATAAATGTAGCCGCAGGGTTTTATTAATGATTGCAGAAACACGATATTATTTAGTAACTTCGTCATCCTCTCACCTGGATTCAGCTTTTAATGTCTTGAAATGTGTTGTAAATTGTTTTTAGAAAAAAAACAAGACAGTTTTATTCCCGCTCAAACAGAATCAAACCGATGAGTTTTGACAAATGACATGGAAAAACAAATTCTTTGAGACATGTTTCCAAGTTTATTGATGATATTAATGGTCTTTTAAAAACTGACTCCTAAATGTCCTCTTGTCAATATTGAAAAAAATGGCTAATTGTTGAATTCACAGTTAAAAATTTCTTCATCTTATACATTTTCTAATTGGTGTGTTGAAGTCCCCACCACATGTGTCCACTTTTAGAAGCTTATGTTAGCTGGCTCCCCTTTATTTGCTGTCGAAGGAGACAGAAGATTTTCCCCAGAGAACTGGTGTATTTTTGCCATTCTTTAGCCCTATCGTTTTAGCACCCTTGTTTTTCTTTTTTAGTGGAGGTCAGCACTAATTGCCAGATGGTTTTTCTATCGTTTAGATTTCGCCTGTTATAATCGGCATTGACAGACAGCAGAACTTGAACTATAGAGTGTTTTACTGATAAAATATCGTAGATATATTAAAAAGAGCTTGTCAGGGGATAGTCCCGGACACTGGTTTGTTTCTCTGTCAACAGAGTCTGTAATTTCATTGTCGGCTCTGGCATTTCTTTCTGCTGGTCTTCCTAAAATCTTAGCATCTGTCACAGACAGCAGTATCAAGGATTTTACAGAAATCTTTGTATAGGAAACAACTCCATGAAAAACTGGTTTTATAAAAAAAGGAAGAAGGTATTTCTACCACCATTAAGAAAAACACTTTTTGTAAGAGGTACTTGTTAGAAATTGATGTGAAGTACATTGCTAGCTTAAGACTATAATGAAAGTTGCTCTCAACATAGTAGGGTATATACTCTATACATTAGCACACTCTCTCTCCCTCTTAAAGTGAGAGTGAAAAGGGAACAGATTTTCCACGTTTAAGTTGTTTATCTCCAAATATCTTCCCCATCTCTTCTGGTTTTTTGTACGATTGGTCAGACAAGTCATTGTAATCAAATATTTTTTCAACACAGAAGATTACAGCAGCATATGAAGCAGATAAATCAAGACCTCGTAGCTGCCTCTCGCAACATAAACCCTAGTTTAATGATACCTCACGGCTTATAACAGAGCCAGTGGTTTTATAGGCAGCAATTTTATTTCCCAGTTTTAAATATTTTACAAAATATTATGGTATATATACCCACTTGTTTGATTTACTTGATTTTTTTTTAGGTGCGTAAAATGGAGTACACTAAGTTGTTGATGAAAGATACGTCAAACAGTAAAAAATATTGTTGGTGTGGCTACTTGTTTAGATCTAGCGATCCTTCATTTAAGCACCTTTTGTAGCCTATAGGCTGCACGTAGAAATACAACAATTTTTCCCCGTCTTTTTTTTTCTGGTTTGTTCGGTACATTGAAATCACTTCTGCCACAAAAGTTCAAAGTTATGGGCGTTTATTTTTTTTCTAGGTAATATTTTGTATAAAAATAAGTCATTTATAATAACTGTCTGGTCAAAGGGTTACCTCTATTTCGTTGAGATGAAACGGAGTTCGTAATAAAAATTTTGATAACTAATATGTCAGACTGCATACAGATATGTTCCGAGGCTACAAAAAAATTATGAAAGCAAAAAAAAAGAAAACCAAAATTTGCAATTTCTTTTTTGTATCTGCTCCATTAAACTGTCTATTTTAATGTGAGAGGGAGGTTTTAGGAGGGTTTTGTTTTTTTGTCTTTGATTAATCACTTTAGTTTATACCCCTGGATATACAACGGACCCATCACTAAACCAGGGCAAGAACCACACATCTTAGGGCAGCGGCCCAATATCGGGGTCATTTTTCACTGGTCCTTTCTTGTTAACTATCTCTAAGTTTATGGAGGAGATGAAGACTACAAATGATAATTGTCACCTCAACTGCTTAATGACCAGTGGTCAAGTAATGACTTGACTCATCAGTCTCCACGGCAACTAACGAGTCGGGCACTCATTTATCTCGCCTTGTATCTTAAAGGTTGTCTGGCTGTCATTTTTGTAATGCAGATTTGTCTTAATTTTAGACTCAAATTAAAGAAGTTGTCACAATCTTCTTTTGATTTGTCAGAAGAGAAATTCTAATTTAGGTGGGAGTTTAGGTTGGTAGAGAATTTAAGTCATTGTTCTACGACATGTAGCAATATGAATCATGTTTGTCTTAAACATTTGCATTTATGGTTAATATATTTCTTTGATGTCTTCTGAGAAAAACATGCATAAATCTGAATTTATTCTTTGAATCACACTTTTTTATTAATTACCATAAGTTTCTGGAATTTCTAATGACTTGGAGAGCTTGAGAGTGTTTTAGCAATTATTATTTGTGACATTTCTTATGTGTCTTGGAGGAATGGAAGGCTTTTCTTGTCATATTAGGGTGTGGAAAATGGAATTTATTGTGAATTTAATTAACAGACTTAGATCCTAGTTATTGTTGAATGCAGGCATGCAATGAAAGTTTCCATAGAGCCCAGCAAATATTTCTCCTATTTAAGGAACCGGGAACTTTACATAGGGTACAATATTGAGCAAAGTAATCTTGCCGGCATGACAATTTATATAAAGATATACTCAGTTGGAACAATTCATAAATTAAGTCTTTTCTTTTATTATAAAAAAAATATTAATAATTTCAAGATATTGGGCTGCTTTATCAGGGCTGGAATACGCAATAACGTACCATTGAATGTCCAAATAAAAGAAGGGTGGTGCTAATGCCTGGATTCTCAGAAATTCAGTGTAAGGTTAGCGTAGATAAAAAGTATGTATACAGGGGGTATGTCAGATTGAAATAAATGGAATCAATATAGAAATAAATGTAAACATTCTTGGCCCGGGACAGATGGTCTTCTTCTGCTGAACACAACAGATGTTTGGTTGTAACTAGTCGGGGAGGCTTAGAACCCAGACCGGTTTTGTGTCGGGAATCTCCACAGAATCTGTCAATATCGCAGAGAAAAAAAATATTGATATAACAATTGGCTTGAATATTCTAAAAATATGTATGTGCATGCCATAAATTTGAAGGATAAAAAAATTGTTACAAGAAAAGTTGGTTAAGCAAGATAAATAAAAACTGTGCATGCTTTTACTTGGAGCAGCAATAGATTGCAGATATGGCAGGGGGATTTATGATAATGTCTGATCCAATTAAAAACACATAACAATTATAGATGACAAGAGCGAAGGAATGTTGTCGTGCTTGAGGGAAGCGTTCAGTTGTTTGTGAAGGCGAGCTAGAGGCCAACACCCATTGAGCCTGATTTACTGGGCAACAACACCTGTATATCTACCTGTGGCTGGGGACAAGTTTTACCTTGATTCCTTTCTCAGTAACTGATGGCTGATGATTTCTTCATAGGCCAGTTTCTTTGACCACTGCACATTAAAAAAGTAAAAAAAAATATAATGAAATAGAAGAAAACATTTTCAACCGTAATGCGTACTGGTACTAATATAATTTTTTCATAGAAATTTTTAAGAGCAAGAAAGAACCACATATATTAATTAGGAGAGATTAATTATGAAATGCAATCAGCATTTGTCAGAGATAATGATAAATTTCAGGATATGCAGGAAATTAAGTGAGAAAATGTTTCTAAATTTTGAGTCACACATACGAAAATTTTCATTTTTGTGGAAATTGATAGCTCTGTATGTACAGTATATGTATATGTAATGTGTGAATACATTTAAGATGATTAATCTTACAGTAATTAAAATAAACTTTTGCAAAGCTTCTGAATTTGTAATTCAGGTGAATATTTAATTATCTTTATTTTTTGAAAAAAAAAAAACCCTCTGAATTTATTTTCGTTGGCTTGCATAATAGCCACGATGAAAAAGGAAACATTTTAGACATGTTAGCAGATGGTGTAATCGTTGTGACAGTTGGCCATGATTATGGTCTCATTCTGTCACCATTCTCGCAGCCTGGGTGGGATGTGTGACACATGAAGGGAAAATAGGTCAAAGGTCAAGGACATCTCCCATGACAAATGCCATAGGAACGTGGTCGGATTAACAACACACAGTTTACCAGCCTCTGTGTAATTTCCTGGAAACTAGCATTTATCTTCATGTTATGCTGCAATCTCTGTATTTTTATTTCACACAAGAAAAATCACCATTTAAACTAATGTTAAGGAATAAGGACAATTCATTATTTGTAGGAAGATGCAAGTTGTCTGTGGAGGGGCTAATCCATCTTGGAAGCACCTGCGAGTTGGTCTGAGGTGTACTGTATTCTGAGGTGTACTGTATTCAGTCTCTACCTGCTTGTTTTAAAGCCCGACTTGCCCTGTATCTTCCACTTTGTTTCTCCTGTCCTGCTTTCATCACTTGGTTTAAGCATTTGTCATTGGGTGGTCAGAATCTTTAAAGCTCTCGCTGAAGAAGAACGATGATGGATGAAGTTGAGGCATCCAGATCTACACAGAAACACTGACAAATTCACACACCTCTGATGCTGTGCCTTGTCATCTCTGAACCATAGGGGAGTTGGGGAGCAGGAAAAAAATGGTGTTGTTTATTTGTAACACGTTTTTAACTTCACAGGAAGCTGTTTTATGAGTAATTGATGGGCAGCGTTGGTCTCCTGCCTCCTTTTTGAGTTCCTGAGACATTTTTATTTCATAAAAATATTGATATGGTGGATAAGCGGCAATGTTTAAGTTAGATTAATAAGTGGCATTGTTTTTTACGATCTATAAATGCCGTTTGATGGCTTTCTCGTGTAACCTGCCATGTTAAAGCGTGTCTCTGCTTTGTTGCAGAAAACGCGTGGTTTGTGTTTTGGTGAAACATTTAGTACTGAGTACAGATAAGCAGCATTTTATGATCCAGTTTTAGAGGCATATTATGTGCAGGGTACATACCGATATTCCATGAGCAGACGAGTAATGCAGACAAAATTATCAACAATAGTATGAAAGACATCGTTTGCATTAATGTTCCTGATATTTCTCTCAGTTTCCCTATGAAGTTTTTGGGCTATTGTTTTCATTTAATTTTCTTGAAATGTCTGCATGGTACGGAAATAATTTCCAGTAATCGAATTGCAAGAAATTTGATTAGTGTGTTTATGATCTGAATGTAATGTAGTGATAAATGCAGCAGTTTGGAAATCCGTTCCGTTAGTAATTGAATTACATGAATATGGCTATGAATTAAGGGGATAGGAGGCTTGAGTAATCAAATTATAGGTCACCTACTTCTATACAAACTTGACTACAGATACAAGGGAGAAAAAAAGGTCCAATATTTCCAGAAATGGTGCAATAAAGACTCATTAAGGGGACACCATTTATTCCCATAGATGGGACTGGGTAAAAGTGCAGGAGTGATATAAGTAACAATTTTGTTAAAACTATAAAAAAAAAAAAACCCTCTTGATCTGTATTGATCTGCATAAAACACAATTTAAGTTCTGTAAAAGAAAAACTAACAATTTATTGTGCTTTTGATGGTTTTTTTTTTTTTATAAATATAACAAAAAGACACTGTAGTAAAATTTAAGAAAGAACTTGATGTATATAATGTTGATTTGTTGAATGTAGATAAAACAATGCCCCTGATCATATCACTGTAGCAGGGCCCATCTATACTAAAATATCTTGGTTTCCTTCATTTCCATGGAGAGAATTCATTATCATGGCTATAACGGAGAATATTATAAGTTTATTAAAACCTATTGATTCTGATGACTAGGGTCAGACTGAGGCTTGGATTTCACAGCAACTTGTCACGAAAGAAAGCCTCAGACTGGAGGGGTTAATGAGATTCTCTGACCATCGCTGGACCCCAATTAAAAGATGAAGGAAATCCAAATAAACCTGATCACTATATATCAATATCACAGGGACCCATTTCGCTGATTAGTTTATGAGAAATATTACACATGTAAAGTACAGTGGCAACTCTAGGACTTGCCTCGATGAAGAACTCAAGGAAAGTATTTGTAAATTTTATGTGTCACTGTGGAAGACCGAGGCGCGACACAGGAATCTGTTTCATCGCTGGGGAGAGAGTAGTTTGACGGTGGTGTTCAGAGAGGGCTGCTTCTATCAAATAATGATAACTGTTACCATCTCGGCTTTGATGGGGCCGATCTTTCTGATGTTCTGAGATGTGTGCGATTAATTACTAAATATCATTTAGCAGCCATTAGCTCTGGACTGCACATCTCCAAACACTGCTTCCTGAATTAGATATCAAATTCTGCCATCTTTGATTTGTAACCATTGAGTGCTTTATCTCCTCTTTAACTGTGAGACGAACCAGAGAGCCCCACACGATAGTGATTCACTGGATTTACTACCATAGTATACATGTATATAACCTGTAGTATTGTAGGGAACAAGGTCCAACTTAGGAAGGGGATGGCTAACCCCCCCCCCCATCCCCTTAACAATCTTTGTTAAGTGAAACTTTTTGTCAGAGTTTTACTTTCTGAATTATTTTCCATGTCATAAGTACAGACGATGACTGTAATGTAGCTTTAATTCAGCTGTTGATTGGTTTTAACACACCCCCTTCTTATTTTAGGAGGTAAAACACCTAAACCTGACACATCGTGATGAAAACTAAAAACATAACTTATCCATTAGACTCATTAGCAATGCATTAAGATCTTAAATAATTATAAGGATTTCTCCAAGTGAAGAGGGGTAATTCCTTGACACAGGATGTATAAGTAAATAACAACTGCTCCCCACGACAGCTGGTGAGCCATTGTTGCAGCCCTCTCTGGAAGGTGTGCATGCTGAGAGGAACATGCCATAATGGCTGCTTGTAATCACCTCAACTCAATTAAACCCTTGAATAAATTAAGGATATGCTCGATTTGCTATCAGCAATAATTGGTTTCTGAAGGACCAAGTTTCCACCAAAGTTGAACATGTCATTTAGTCTGTAGATAATTTTTGTTAAAAACTCATTGAATTTACATTAAGTTCTCTTAATGTTTAATGTTTTTTAACCTGACAGTTTCACCGCTGTTCTGGTAAGATGTCTTTGTTAAGAACTAGCCATCAGAAGGTTTTCATGTTCTCTGAAGTTTCCAGAGAATGTTCAGGCTAGCTGCTCAGGCCTGCTGCCTGCACTTAAACCTGTTAAACTTTTGATACATTATAACTTCATCTGCCTTCCCCTGTGATCTAGTGGTGAGAATTATGATTTGCAAACAGCGTTTTATGAAGCGGGGGGCATGTTTCCATTAAAGCACCTGCCCAGAAGTAGCGGCTTCTCGAGAGCGTAATTTTCAGATAGCACATGTTACATTATATTGCACAACTTTTTAATTTTATATTTTTTGAAAGGAATAATTGGCTATTTACACATTATCAGCATTTTAGGCCACTTCAGGCACCAACCCAGACTAAAACTGAAAACAGGGGCCTGGTATGGCTCCAAAACTTGCTCTGTTCAACAATGCTGCGGAAAAAAACCCGAGGAATTAGAGAAATCGGATCAAGAGCGATAAAATTTCAGGCTTGTGCTGTAGTATCGGAACAGACAAAATGTTACAAAAACAACATTTAAATTGATAAAAGTGCATCGGTGATGTACATGTGTTGTATTGTAATAAACAGAGATGGTGGGTCATGTCTGTTGAAGATAAAAAGCTCAGGGCACCATCCATTGTCCTACAACAAAAACACGAGGAAACGTTGTAAGCCCAACGATTTACCTTCTGTAAAACAAACCAGAAAAATGAACGAGACCCTGTCCCCACATTCATGTGAAAATGTACTATGTCATTTTGTATCACATAACATCTTTATGGAGAGGCATCGGTTCGAGGAGATAAATTTTTTCTGCCTGGCTGGGTTTTTGTTGTTCGTTTAATTTCTGTTTGAGGTACAACACACCAGCTGTAGTTCTAGCTGGACAGCCTAGTGAATGGGTTGTCTTTAAAGTGAAATGAAAAACACTATTTGTGCAGTAAATCTATTACACATCAATAAATAATTTACTTACATCATACTCATAGAAAAATGAGAACTCTGTATAAACTTCAATTTTACTGTGAAAGACTGCTGCATAGGAAATAAATAATTCTAGTACTGAATGCCTTGCATTTGATGTGTGTTTAATTTTGTTAAACCTCCCACAGAATATGAAAAATTCAAATACTGAATGCCATGTGTTTCTGTATATGTTTTGATTTTTTAAACCAGCATTATATGCCTTGTAATTGTTACAGTAAAACTGTGTTATAGCGAACTCCTAGGGACCATTGGATTTACTTCGCTATATCCTTAATTTGTTATAACAGTATAAATTTGTTTTTTATTTTTTAAATTTTCTAAAAATGTATTTTTATTCAATGCCTAAATAAACACAAATAGTGGTCATATGGAAGGAAACATACATATAACGAATTCGCTATGCTTATTAGTACCAATTTGTACTGCTAACTTTTAGCAATTTAAAACAATTCGTTATAAATGATGTAAATTTCGTTATTTTTAACCTCTACAGGGCTCAAAATCAGTTCGCTAGCTCCGTAAATTCGTTATCACCAAAACATTTTACAAGAATTTGTTAAGAATTTTGCCGGGGACTCCACAAAAATTTTGCAATATTCAAGATTTCACTATAACCGTGTTAGTACTAAATGAGTTTTACTGTGTGTGTTTAGTTTTGCTAATGGTCCAATGTTTGAATCTTGCAGGGCCTCCCCAGTATGTAGGGGATGGAAGGAGTCGTCAAATCGCGAGAGTGAACCACACCAAGAAGTTACTGTGTCCGGTGGAGGGAGATCCGTTTCCGTTCATCGAGTGGAAAAAAGATGGTGAGAGTATTAATGAATTGTGGGACAATCACAAAGTGATGAAAGATGGATCTTTACGAATTAAAGACATTGAAGTGGAGAATGCTGGGAAATATGTGTGTAAAGCCACCAATGGATTCGGCAGCATTTCTGTGAACTACACCCTAGTTGTTGTTGGTAAGTGTATTGTCTTTCTAAAAGTCTGAAAAATATTATCAGTGTATAGAGAAATAGATGTTGTCTGCAACATTTCCTTTGAAAGTGAAGATAGAAATAAAACATTAAATTTTCATAGATTTGTCAGATAGTCGGAATACTCTACATAGCTCCATTATGGCCATAAAATTGAGAAAAAAGAAACTGACGAGTTGCCAATATTAACAGCTCTAGACTGAGCAATTTTCAATCACTCAATCTTGACCTGAAAACAAGATGAAAATTGATCTTGATTTTCCAAATACAAATTCTTTACAAACAGTAGAACCTGATGCTCTGTGTATCTAGAATACTGTTGGAATCCATCTGTCTTGGTTCCACAGATTAGTAATCCGACAAACATCCAGAAAACGGATGTGGTTTGGAGTTGGCTAGGGCGTTGATAGATTGGTGATTCTGTCGTAAGGTCTGGAGAGTGACCATTCTTATAATGGACATCAGATGAAACTGATTACCAAAAGGAGGCTCAAGGTTCTTTTTTCTCTTGAAAATGACTAATAAGGCTTCCTTTTCTAATTAGACTTGAAGAAACCAAATCCCCCGCTTGTTTTTTTTATGAACTGACCCAGACAGAATGGGGAGAGTAATTTGAGAATTGATGATAGATAGGTTTACATCCTTGGCTAGTGAATTCAATATTGCAAAAGTAATAACAGTGTTGGTCCAAGTTTGAGGGCACCTGCTGATGGGCAAAAGCATAGGCTTGATTAGTCATTGGCTGTCCATCAATTCCATTGCACTTACCCTGACCAATTCTGTGAGCTTCCTTAATGAAATGATTGGGAAATGGGTCTAAACTTTGAGCTAGGTGGCAATAAGGAGCTATAAGCTGAGTAATAAACATTCCTTGACAGCATTTTCTTGTCACTAATTGGCTTACACGGGGGGCCAAAATTCTCATCATCTGTACGTCCATTTCCTGTAAAAATCAGATGGAATCAACTCATCATTATAAGACTTTACCAAAGCAAAAGCTATTACAGTTGAAGATGGAAAATCAATTGCTTGACTACATATGGAAAGGAAATTACGGATTTCTTCTGTCATAAACACTGACTTGTAGAACTGTTTCAGGTCCGTCTGATCGGTTTTGATTGGAGCATTTGGAACCAATTACTTCAGCCTCAGCACCTGAGTCAGGGCCCACATTTTTTCTGGACATGGTCAATTCTTTTCAATCATTCTCCCTCAGATTTCCCATCCATCCACATCACTATAATTGAATAAATTGGTCTTCATTGTTCCCACAAATCGTAAGCATTTTAACGAAACTAATTTGAGCTAAAGCAAACATTGTTTTAGGGTCAGGATTCTGTGGGTGCCTATTTGACATGAGGAGCTTTGGGAGGGATGGGGTAATTATCCCTCCAGTTGTTATTTCAGTTGGAGTGTTACTGTGTTATTCTTTTTGTGTTTATCAAACAAATATTGTAGTTTGATTTAAGATTAGGATGGAGAAAAACGAGGTCACCTAAGAATTATAAGCTGTGTCAGCCCGCTGGAGTATGAGAACAGAGTACAAGCCTTGTGTCAGTGGATGCTGGAGTCTGTAGTCCTTGGATGGAGAGGGGAAGGGGGTAGTTGTTTGATTACATTTAATGATAGATGGTTTAGGGTTAAGCTATTCATTGGAACTGTAGATAAAGTACACCATTCTGCTGTTGGCTCATCAGCTGCCATTGGAGCTGTTAATGTTTGTGGTTATCCTGACTTGACCCACACACAGGAGCTGAGCAGCTCAGTCTATCCTCAGCTAACCCTGCTACTTCCTGCCCCACTCACCAGCAGGGGATGATTTAGGGGGCTGAGATTTATGACCGGTGCTCTATTCCTACTCAGCGGTCTCTTGTTAAATTGGTCAGTCCTGTTGAGTGTGTATTGGGTCTGGGTTTTATTGGCCTGTAAAGTGGCGGGTCATTAGCAGAGACACATCATAAATCTGTCATATAATAACCAAGCTCTCCTTGACCACTGAATGTAAACAATGATCAGCTGGAGACCCCGTCACATCAAGCTCTGTCACAAACTTCTGGTTACCGATCAGTCATAAACTTGATACTGATTGTGTTATCATCTATTTTTTACTACAGTTGAATTTATGTTGATCTGTACACCTCAACAAATTCACTTGATCCCCCCTTATTGTCATTACCGTAGTGCCCCTTTCTGCTGGGATTTTTTCTAGGGTTTTCTCCTCTTACAGGAAATTTAATAAGTCGGAGCAGGATTTGTATATTAAATTTTGTAACAGATGAGGCCGGATTTCAGAAGATCCTAGGGTTTTTTGGTGTGTAAACAAAATCTTCCTCGCGCGACACCAAATTCCGAGATCGCCATACTTTGCTCGATCAATTCCTCAGATGTCAAGGGCCAGAAAGACAGCGACACAACTCTATTTCGATTCCTTTGACCAAATTAAGTATTTTTCAAGCATCTAGTTGCTAATTTAATGAAAATGAACATTTCAGAATCGGACGAGGGACAATCATTTGTACATTTGGTACGGCGGAGTTGACGTTTGAAGGTTCTGGAGTTGAGAAAGTCAAACACACTTTATTAGCCGTTATCGGCTGCGGCGGGTGACACCCTTTGTTTTTGCCGAGGTTTTTGTGATAACTGGAGTGGATTGCGGCACTGTGTAGCCTCACACCTCATGGAAGATCATTTATATGGATGTCAGGACCCACAGCACTGATTAAGCAAGCTGTCTTTCCTGTCAAATTAAGCTATTTTTAGTAATGCACTCTTGAATACCCACTTGTAAGCATGGCAGTACCTTTAAAAAACAAGATAATGTTAAAACAGATACTCTGAGCTCAGAAGTTAAAGATACAGTGATGCAGTCCAGAATTCTTTACCCCCATATTTACTGAACATTCGCATAAATCCAGAATTTTATGGCTGCAGACATCTTCTATTTGAGTATTACGAGGTCTTTGAAATGCATACTATGGTATGTATTAACACCTGTGTACATTTGGTAGTTAATATCACAGGCGACCAAACTAAATCATGAAAGGCGATCGCAGGGCAGGCAGAGAAAACAGCAAATAATCTTTAATTCTTTTATTATTAACTGCCAACTTTATATTGACTGGACTTGTACAATTGCTCGTTCCACTACGGTAAAGAATTTGGCATCAGGAATTCTTTTCCCCCATTGTGTAAATGTCTCGTCTTGTTTTCTCTGAAAAGAAATGCTGGCCTATCAATGGCCTCTGTTGACAGTAGCCTTTAACTAGATTCATAGAATTCAAATGGGAAGAAAAAAATCTAATCTCAAAATTAAAACTCCTTCTGTGTCATATTGATTTGTGAATGTGGAGAGGGTTTTGATTTTATTAACAGAATTAACAAGTGACCGTAGACTATACGCAAGGGTCGGAGACGTCAAACCTCAGACTGGCAGGAATTGTCAAAGTGTATAATTCTGGCTTCCTACATGTCACGTCAAACCTCTGAATAAACAGCCACTGGGTACACACCCGAAATCTAGCCCCCATCAACTCATACCTGATTGACTGTTTAATCTAGTCCCCCTATCGCCTCGGACCTGATGGACGGTCAGAGTGGAGAGGATAATTATAAATAAACATTCCTGTCCATTCAGGCCAGGGCCTAGCTGTCCACTACAAAAGGGGCCAGATCTCTTTGTCCCCCTCTCTCTTGTCTTGTCAAAATATTGACTTTTCATATTTCTCTGGCACTACTGAGTGGTACTAGCTGATAAAATCAGTGGAGTTTGTACTAAACCTTGGGGGTAGAGAGCTGTGTTAGAGTAGGCATGTACCCAGAGCTCCCTACACTGCACAATCATATACAGCACAGAGAGCTGTTAGAGTAGGCATGTACCCATAGCTCCCTACACAGCACAATCATATACAGCACAGACTTGCTACCACGGCTTAAGAACCTCTCTCTTTCTCTTTTCCTGGATCTGATTTCTATCGCAATCATCATTAATCAGAGATGTATATAAATACAAAAAGCAGTCGGAAAATTGGATTCTTGTTGTTGATGACATATGTACAATGTAGAAAGTCTGTGGTTTCTTTGTGGGCTGAAATTTCTGCGAAGTGTCGACAGACCGACACAAATCAGGGGTATCTAATTCACGGGGCCTTCTGATCGTGTGATTAATGAAAAAGCCATAGGAATGAAGCGGGAATTCATTGGAAATTCCAACCTTAGATCTTGAATCAATTTGATTTAGTTTGTCATGGGGGTCAGTTTGGGTGACCTCTTGACCTCTGGTTCATTGTAAGGACTGCATAATCCCCGAGATTTACAAGTCAGCTTTAAAGTGTCATCTTTGCCAGGGCAGAAGAACTAGACAAACTCAATTGTCCAATCGTCTCCTTGCCTGCCTGCTCTTCATGTCGGAGATAATCCTTTAATGAGGATACAAATCAGTCATAAATATCTCCAAGATTATCTCGCTTTAAGTGAGCACAATTATTTGAACATATAACCAAACGCTAGCCCCAAATAAAGTCTTTACATAGAATCCATGCCAGTAATGGGGCCCATGTATCCCTTGCTTACAATGTGGTCCATGGATCTGCCTCTGACATTGGTGGGTACATGTAAATGGTGGAGACAGTTCAGTGTGTCACAGTGTGTCACAGAAGCTGGTTGAGCTTACAGATACAGAGAGGTTGTTTTTATTTTATGTTCAATTACCGGTAATCAGCGTCAGCCAGGTATTTGGTTCCACACGTTACATGGATTTGGCTGTGAACGTTTTGATACGATCTCGCTCAGTAGTTTTGTTGTTGACTGTAGCTAGACTGACATCTTCCGTGTGCGATGAGTTGACACGTATTATGCAGTGATTATCCTCTCTGTGTCATCCCTTGCGGGAACGATTCAGCCATTGCGATAAAAACCCTGCTACCGAGTTCCCGAGAATCTGTTTCCGGACAGTTTGGATGTTTTCCCATCTCATCATTGTATTGCTGCCGTCTGTCAATATTCACTCCTCTAAAAGACTACAATTTAAACTTCTAATTGATTTTAATTTTTGTCAGCCAGCTCTCTATGATTCTATCAGGCTTGTAGAAAATCTTGAATTTCATTATTCTGTGACTTCTGCAAGTGAATTATTTCTCCCAGCTCAATATTTAATATGCATAATTTTTAAAAAGATTCTTAAATGATTGAAATGTTCAATGTTTTGAGGGAACATATGATGCCAACCATTTGGCATAACTGACTTTGATTAATTAGTGCGTAGATATCCTCAAACTCTCTCACAGTTCATCTTTTTCAAGGCATGCCACTTTTTTTTTTTTATATATAAACTTAGTAACTGAAAATAAAAATGTCATCATATTGTCGGAACAAACCGTCTTCTTTAATTAATACAGAGGAATGAGAATGGTGTGAATATTTCATGAGGGTATTAAGACCCTAATGTCTATCATTCTCTCTCCGATTTCAGAGGGCCGTTTTATTTGGGTAGAGAGGCGATGACTATCAGCGAGTGTGTATCGGAACCACTGAAGTCTGATCTCGCGTGGTCATATTTCGTCATATTCTTTAGTCAAGCTTTTGTAAGAGCATACAGTATGCAAATGCAAAGGGCTGTCTTTGATTGAAAGGGGCGATAAAAGTCATATATTTACCAGGTTCCCCCCATGTTTACAATATTATGAAGATCTGTTAACGACAGCCTGATCAGGTTTATCCTAGCCATTTAATGATCATAAGCTTAAAAGACCAATTGTGTAGAATTTCATTTTTCTCTGTGGAGAGTTCTGTGATTTATGTTCGGGTAATTTGATCCGCTGCAAAGATTGTCATAGGACATTGAGAAGAATATTTAATGTGTAATCATTTTTTGAATGGGGAAAGATAAAAATGTGTTATATTCTATCAGGGAGTACAGTGTTGATACAAGAGAGGAAATAAAAATCAATAAAAAAAGGGGTGAAGGGTTTTATTTATGTCTGTAATTGGAGGAATAAGATGAAAGCTAGGCCCACCCAACCCAGAGGTGGACGGGTGGAAGTTGGTTGAAAAAGCAGCCGGGAAAGGCCATTGTTTGCTGAACCTGGTAAAGGGGGCAACAATGGAAAAGTAAAACCAGTCTACCTAGAAGTGTGTGCGGCTGTGTGGTTTGCGGTAGAAATCAAGGCTATTGAATTGCATCTTGGGTGCCCAACCCTCAGATCAACCCATCCTGAGAGAGGGAGCTAGGTCTAATTACCTTAAATTTGATAATAGCATGTATATAAGGATATACCATCCATCACATAGGAATATCAATGAACACCAGGAGATTCATCATTCAACACAAAATGAATGAAAAAGAAGCCATTTGTTTTAACCTTGCATTCATTTTGCGATATTTTTTGACATTTTTGGCCACCTCCATGTTTACCGTACTCCGGCGTTCGGCTAATTGACCTGTTTTATGATGTGTCATACAGGAACTGGTGACACACAATCAAAGATCATCGACTCGGAATAAATTGGACACTTCTTTTTGTTGTAATCGGCTGATCTCCCCAATTTAAAACAACTTTTCTATTGTACCTTGGTATGCCTCCTTCCGTGATTTGATTGATAGCATTTAAAGGGCTCTAAAACTGTTAACATTCATTTAATATCGATTATTTTTTATTTATCAAAAAGTTGGTGACAGTTCTTGCGAGTATTTTAGCTAGCCCGTTTGAGACTTTTCTCTGTCATTGGCTGGCAGGGATTTCTTGATATTGTGCCTTGTCTATAGTATTAAATAATTTTAATTTAAACTTTTGAGAAGAGATCGGAAGAATTTTGAATGTTATTCCTTTCACCGAGGCCAGAGAGTCTGTCATTTTTGGGAATCACACCAACTTGCCAATCAGACTTAATTTCCCAGCTCTTGGAATCACACCGTCACACCAATCATCCTCCGTTTCATAATCAACTCCTTAATGGCTTGATTCCAATGGAGACCCACCATTTATTTATGGAATTGCCGGCCGCTGGCAAAAAAGACAGGCTTGCATGCTGCCACAAGCCGAGCACTATCTCGTCTCCCGTGGATGCGATATTAGTGCTTTGCATGTACAAATTACCATCCCATATAAAAATTGGTTGATAAAAACGTTTAAATGTTTTGAAGGCTTTTATCCTCGCCCCAGGCAGTCACACTGGCACATTGTTGCGACTTCCCTGGGGAGGGAAATGGATCAGCCCCCGCTGTTCTAGGCAGGGAGCTGGTGTACTTTTTGAATTAAAATTTAACAGGAATATATTTTTTTTAAAACAGGAAATAAAGGATGCCCTCTGTGTTGTTGGAAGGTTTTTGGTAATTCAGGCATATGGAGGGCTGGTGCCCTGCCATGTGATTTCTCTTTTTTGTGTAGCTGTTGCTTAGTGGAAATGTAGTAAATATTGGGTTTTAATGGATGTTTCCTGGTGTATCTACATTGAACTAATGACAGATTTATTTTCACAGAGATTTCTCGTTTATCAGTTGCCGGTACTCTACCCTGTATTAATGGTACACACTATCATCACTGCTTATCTGCTGTAGATTATCATTCACTCTTTATGTCTTTTTTTTTTCAGATGAAGAAAAAGATGTGGTTTCAGTAGATGGTACAGAAGTTTACGCCAAGTCGCATGAAGAGGACTTGACTAAAGAAGGAGGTAACGGATTGATGCCGTCATCATAACGTGTCTGTAGTCTCAAAATCCACCACAAATCTCTCCACAAAGATATACATGCATAACACATTGTTTTGTCATCTGTATCAAAATTTACCACAAATTTCTTCAAGTCTTCAAAGACAACAGATCCATAACTACCTTTTCTTAACTTTAAAATCCCCAATTTACAACACTTCTCCTTTAATTTTGCTCACGAATATTGAGGGTAGTGTGGTCTTTGTAAGTTGCCAAATTTAGTAAATTAAAATCACATTTTTGTTCCTTTATAAGTCTGTAATTAATATTGTGATCTAGGATGTTCAAACAATTTTCATTCCATTTTCCCATGGTGACCACTGTGATAATGTACGCTACATTTTTTTCTCCCAGCGTCCCCTAGATTCACCAGTCCAGAGAAGATGAAGCGACAGAAGATAATCCGTCCGGTAAACAGCTCGCTGCGTCTCCGGTGTAAGGCGACAGGGAACCCCCGCCCCCAGATTACCTGGATGAAGGACCACCAGGAGCTGTATTCCCGGGACAGCGGACGGAGATCTTCCTGGACTCTCCGACTCTCCGACCTACAACAGATGGACTCGGGACTTTACACCTGTGTCGTGTGGAACCGTCTGGGCTCTGTCAACTTCACCTATCACATTGAAGTCATTGGTAAGGAACCAAAAATTAACGTCTAGTATGAGCGATCTCTTCATTGGGCAGAAGTACAAAGTCTTCTTAAGAATAAAAAGTCTGAGCTATCTTTATTTTATTAATCTCTTAAACACCTTTCTGGCAAGGATTTATAATATATTTAGAACTTGCAGGAATCAAGATATTTACTTTTTCTAAAAAAAAAATCTTTGAATCTAAAAATTGGTTCTTAAGTTTCATCTACATTATCTAAGAATACCTCTAAACATCCTAATAATCTAAATATGTGGTGCAGGGTAATAGAATGTCTGTAAGAACATCCTCGGAGCTTGTCAGGGAATGAGTTGTTATGGTCGTGCCTACAGACATATCTCACTGATTTCTGCCCCCAGGCAAAATTCTTCTGCTTGATGGATTAATTTTATATTCAAATTAATTCATTGAAACATATCGTTTAGTCTTTTCTTTTGTTGTCAAAGAGAAAGGCTTTTTTTTTTTTCAAATTACCTTGTTTCAAATTAATTCTCTGGTACCATCATGATGGTCAAAGAAATGTCAACTGTGGTCAAATTAAGACCTGAGAATATTCTTTGTTTTATTTTACATGCAGGAAATACCACCATTTTTACATAATATTGTATTTTTTTTATAACAGACAAAATTATATGGTATTCACAAACAAAATTAAATTTTGCAGACAAGATTATGTCCAAGCCAGAGCTGCTAGCCCCCCACCCCCTCAACACGACGGTCAACGCCGGAGAAACGGCCTCCCTCCAGTGTAAAATCAACAGCGAGATGCAGCCTCACATTCAGGTAACGAGATAATTAAAAAAGTTCACCATTAAAAAAGTTCATGCATAATTGTGAGATATGATATAGAGAGTGATGAGGTGTTAATAAAGAATAAATCACTGAATGTAAGCACGGGATGTAGGGAGAGAATCCTGTAGTTCTGATTGGTGGTGGTGGATGGAGAGGGGTTCTGAAATGTTGAACAGTTGTGAATATACACTGAATGCTGAGATACATCTCATTGCCACTTGATCAATAAATTGGTGTGTCTACTTCTGTTTGTGGAATGGAACGTCTGTTTGTTTTAACTTTAATAATGAAGAAACATGATCCATTGAAATGAGCCCCTGTAATAACAACTTCCCGGGGTAAGTAACAGACAAACAGATGGTCATCGTGAACAGGAAGCCGTGCTGCGCCACAGGTTCACTATTTATATACTGGATGCTGATGCTGCAAGATGCTGACTGTCAATACTTTAATGCAGACATTATTTGTTGTTCATGCTGCACAAATCCCTCCAATATATATACATATAAATAGAAATGATTCTTGATTGTCGCTGAAGGAAAACAGAATTATTTACCCGATTGGAAAAAATCTTCGTTTCATTGGACCTTCCAAATACAAAATACACTTAAGAAATAAACTTTTTAAAAAAATCTCATAGTTTAAGTAGACCTTAAAATAAGCTTTGGCACAATGCCATGATTACAGGCAGTCAATGATTACAGGCAGTCAATGATTACAGGCAGTCAA
>WFKH01010211.1:2710594-2737033 GCA_016163765.1 Magallana hongkongensis
CAATGATTACAGGCAGTCAACAAATCTTAAATTTGTAGTTTAAACAAGGAAATTTATTAACAAAATCAGTCTTTTGCATGGTGTACACTTTCCCAAATAAACAGTATTAAAATGATCTGTGTTTTCTTACAGTGGCTGAAGCGGGTGGACGATCCCAAGTTCAAGTCCAACAACACGATAGTGATCAGTAAGCAACCCTTCATCATCCTGAAGTCCAGCGAGATCGGGAGTGGATCCGACGGCACGTACCTCAATAAGTTCGTGATCCATCATGTGACCGAGGCAGACGGAGGAATGTACATCTGTCTGGCCGCGAACACGATGGGATTCAGCTGGAGGAGCGCTCATCTCATTGTCAAATCCAGTAAGTCTCAAACTTGCAAGCTTGTAAAGTCTGGTATTTGTTTGCTGGAGAATCAGCAATTTGCTCATTTTTTTTTTTGTTTTATTTTTTTTGATGAATGAATTATTCTTAATTGCATGTTTTTCAATCTTTCCAGAGCATCATGAGAACCATTATTCCTACCCGATCGAGCGCAGCAATTTGAATCTTCCACTGGTGATTGGCGTGCCAGGAGGAATTTTACTTGTGGTGATAATCATGGCCTTTCTTTTCTTCCAACGTCGGCGGAGGACCCAGTACCACCAGGGGGCGATTGTCAACGGTCCCCACTTTAACCGCGTCCCCACCCAGGATCCTGAGCCCTACCTAGGGAGCATGCACTCCGGCGAAGTGAAGACAAACATTCATGTGAACCCAATACACGGGACACAGCACAAAAACTTGTACGCTGGGATCCCCAGCCCCCACCATATGTTATCCAGTCGAGAGAAGCTATCCAAGAACAGTCAGAGTATAGACTTCTATACAGACATTTCTTCTGTGTCTCAGAGCCATCATAATCCTCATCATCACATGCAACAGTATTCCTATAACGGACCGTGAACCACGGGCTCCAGAGATCTGATCAATAGCTCACTTCCTCCAAACAAAGTCACACGATTGGCTGATTTCATGTGAAACAATTAAAAGAGTCATTCTGATTGGCTTTGAGCTTTACTAAGTCATGAAAGACAGCTGTGATTTTACAAAAAAAGCATTTCATTGATACAAAGAAGACTGTGATACAAACTACGAGTCACTGACAACATGGTGCTGATACTCAGGTGTGTTTGGTTGGAAATACTTGGTATTACAATTAGTAAACAATGTAGTGTCGGGCAGTGATGCATGAACATGAACAGACACAAACCTGTGTGTGACACAACTCTGTGCTGGGGCACCATTCTCTGTGATATAGGGATGGCTGACAATAAGAGAAACCAAAGAACATTGCCGTAGCCCTGTGACTACACGAACACTCTGTTCAGTGTGAGACAAGTGAAGCGATCACTTTAATCAGTTTTCCAATCAAACTTTGTGCCAGTCTGTGAATGAGAGTGTTAGGATACTTTGTATATGTGAAGACTATTGAGTATATGGGGATATTTTGTGTGAATGGATACTTTATTGTGTATCTGAATGATTTGTATATGTGGATACTTTATGGCATGTCTGGATATTTTTGAAGTACATTTTATAGTTTTGTATAGTTAATTTGTGCGAGTGAGTACTATAAAGCTTGTTTGACTACGGGATGATTGTGTGTATATATGATGTGATGTGTAAGGGCACTGTTAATGTGTGTGTTATTATAGGGATATACACAAGGAATTTCCCTACCAGA
Source organism: Magallana hongkongensis (assembly GCA_016163765.1). Lineage (NCBI taxonomy): Eukaryota > Metazoa > Mollusca > Bivalvia > Ostreida > Ostreidae > Magallana > Magallana hongkongensis. Next base: position 2,712,322 of record WFKH01010211.1, read on the forward strand.
GTGCAATCTTTATTCATTATGATCTTGGCTGTATTTCAGTGAACGTGAGATTGTCCATAGATTTGTATTTTTAGAGATTCTAGATTTGTTTTGTACATAATTTAATGACTAAGTTCACTTTTTGATACGGCACGGGGGATTGTGCTGAGGGTAAAATGATTTGAGATACTACCAGATTTACAGGTGTTTCAATAAGGTGTCTCTATACCACTGGTCTACATACCTGTCTGGCTATACATTCTCTATACCACTGGTCTACATACCTGTCTGGCTATACATTCTCTATACCACTGGTCTACATACCTGTCTGGCTATACATTCTCTTTACTGGTATACATATCTTCCTATAATACTGGTGATATTGAGTTCTGGGGGGGAGTTGGTCATCTGTGGAAATTTTGACAGAGACCCCTGATTTATGAGTTCGTTCTTTATTTTATGTTGATATCGGGTTAACTTGGCCTCCATTGTATTGTTTTGGAGAATTTAAATATCTGGGAGGGGGGTATGGGTTCTGCTCTATTGGGGCTCTTAGATTTGTTTGGACATAAGTCCTGTTGAAGTTTAATTAAAAAATCTATTAGTTTATGAGCAAATTAGCTGTTTCGTTACAAAATTCTTATTTTATTTTTAATGCAAAGCAGTGCATTGTTTTGAATTTTTCCCAGGTTTCTTCAATGGGATTTTTTGTTGTTTGCAAGTAATTTTCTTGTTTATTATAGCATTATTCAAAGAAAGACAACTCTATTTAAGTCTAATTTTTTGTGAACAGGGTAAAAGTTGATGAGTTCTTTGTACACAGGTGTACCAGCCATGTTATATTAAAACAATTTAAACACTTAATCATCTGTTTGTCTTTATGTTTTGAGCAATACTTACCTTGGTATGTCTTGGATGGTAATACAGAATGGAGCCTTTATTATTTCATTTTCTGTTTAGAGAATGGTAATGTATCTGTGCCTCATTGATCAAGTGACTTTTTTACTCCCAGAATACAGATTTACCACACACTGATAATATGCCGACAGTGCCTCTTGGGACTGTCATGATACCTCCTATCCCAAGAGTTTTTAAAACTGTTCTGTATCTGAATACTGGTCAAATATGCAAATTTGCAAACCTTTTTCTTCAATGCATTATACCTGTAAATGAAATAATGCACAGGGTAGTAGTGTTATTATATCAGTATGCCTTTCTATGGATACTTCAGAGCTGTATTAGATTCAGGTGACCATTAAGGCCCATGGGCTTCGTGTGTTATTCTAATGGTCTTTCCTTTTTAGGATCAAAAGTTATTAAAGAATATGATTTAAATAATACGATAAACGTTTAAATTTGAAAATACAATGAAAGATTAAATTCTTTTCAAAAATGTTAACTTTGATGCAATTTAAAGTAATACGAGCTGCAATTTTCTTGTCGAAATAGTTTTTGTAAAATGCAATTGACTACAAAAATGACAAAGAAAATTATGGTTTATGAGCTTCTGTAAGTCATATTTTTGTGGGAAAATCTGTATATTGACAATGATTGAAGTAAAATTACATAATTGTTGTCCTGTACGATAAATGGGTTTGCCATATATTCCTTGGAAGAGAAATCTTTCTTTTTATAAAGGTTTAAATTAAATGTAGAATAATCATATGACAGGTTTTTCGGCAAATAAAGTTCTAATAAATACAGTTCAATTTGCTTTAAATTATTTACCATTAATAACAGTGTTTTGAAGATATTATTTTACCTTCTGGAAATCTTACTGTGTTGCATCCAAGAGCAAATAAATTCAATTGTCTTTAAAAAAAAAACCCTCTTCAATGTGCAGTGTATAGAGCATCTCTAATTGCACTCCTTCTTGAATGCGATTCTTGTATTTTGCAATACAAGAAAACGTCAATATAGATATTTTTTGGGGTTTTTAAAAAAATTTTTTTTTAAATATTTTTATTTCGGGGTGCAAAGGAAATACAGATTCGATTTAAAAATGCACCCATTTAAATGTTAACTAGACAGTAAGAATAAATTGATTTTATATGTGGCATGGTGGGACGCATTCTTGTTGTATGCATGAAAACATATTGAGGTGGAACTGTATATAATGTCACGATTTCTTCAATGTAATGGGATCGACAAAAATAGGAAGATAGTAGCTGTATTATAATTTGGAAGTGAAATTCCATCAACAAGTATAGGGGCTTCTTGAATGCGTACATGTTCATTGACGCACCCAAGAAAGGAAGACGCGGATTTCGATGACGCAAGTTAGCATTTGACGCCACAGGCGCCTGGCGTTAAAAATATTTCTTTTAATAATAAAATTATCCCATGTACTATAGTACAGGGGATAATTTTATTATTTAAAAAGGAAAATTATCCTCTGTGATAATTTTATTCTTAGATGGCGCGAATTAAGGAGGCTGGATGGTCAACAAATCAACCATCAGATCTACCTAAAAATTTAAGATATGATTTGTTAAACTATAAACTATTATTAGTAAAGAAAAAATCCATGTATTTTATTTTTTAAATTTTTGGCATTTTCCCATATTTTGATATAGAGCTCTTCTTTAAAGGAGATCAATACAGTCTAAAAATGGCCACGACCATCAAGCCCTCTTAATTACTATAGTAATGTTTACTTGGTCCATGAGGCGGATTGAAGTTTACTTGACGGCGCAAAATAGCCATGAACACATATTGGCGCTGTGCATATTGAAACGAAAAAAATATACCAGGGTACAGTTCCAGTTAGCGCACATACATGTATGGTATCTGCTTTGACTTTGAGACGCGCAACTCAAGTATTGTCTTATGTCGGCCAAAGTATACAAACTGCATGTACACACTTTTACGTGTAGATCTTTATATATGAAGACAGTTTTTTCCCCCCAAATCTTTGGAATTTCGGGACAAGAAGTTTAATGGAGAGCACGCCTGATTTAATTCTGTCAATTCTCAGTTCCCAAGGAACGGGAGATTGCTTGGCGACTTTGTTGAACCCGAACCTATTTTGGTGTACATAATTCAATTCCCGCAGTACTGATTCATGGTTTCTTATCATATTTAAAAACGTGAGAATATTTTTATATCGATAAACTTGAAATTGTTAAATGATTTTGGGACACACGCCTTTCGTTTGAATTGCGATTTCGATAAAGTGAAGAAATAAAAAGAGGAGGAAAGACTGTCAATTTAGAAGAGACATTTCATTTGATAAAGTTATCAGGTTTTTTTTTTATAACCTTTAAATTCAGATTATGAATTTCGGGTTTTTAAAACTATGACGTTCATGGTGGGAATTCCTACAGTTGAAGGATGATCAATGTCGATATGTTCCCAGGGAATGTTAAATGAAGAAAAAGAAATATAGCTAAAATCATCCAGCACCCAGCGGTTTCATATTAATGTACTGTCACCAATCTCCCACGGGAGAAGAGCGATAACTCTAGTTAGTCAAAGAACTTCAGAAAATCTACCTGGCAGGTATAAACCACGCCCACTCGAGTGTTAGCGTGTCTGCGTTGATGCTCAACTTGAACGTGTTTTCGAAAGTCGCTAAAAAACTTCAATACAAGAACTATCTTTTCCAAAGAGTAATTTCACTGAAATTATTTAGTAGATCAGCACAAGTTTTTTACATTTCAAGATCTCCTCACAATTCTATAAAGATGATTTTTAAAATAATTGTTTATAAAAATTACATTGAATGGAATAATATCAAAGCCCTCGTGCTTTGAAGCATATGTATGCATTTTGATTTTTTTGTACTGAACTCTTACAAAATTTAAATAAACCAAAATAAATAGGGAAAGAAATGTGTTCGTTTCATCAAATATAATTTTGCCTGGAACAAATATCACTTCATTGTATATAAAACTCTCTCTCTCTCTCTCTGAAATAACAAGACCACACCTAGTTACTTGATAGAAGATCCTTTATTTGGTTTCAGAGGACGGAAGGAGAGAACCAGGAGAGATAACTTATGCTAACAATCATTCTCTTCTATTGCTGAATAAAAAAAACCAAGTCTGTGTAAACAGAATATTAAAAACAAAAAGGTGTAAAAATAAATAATAAATAATTTAGACAAAACAAATATCACAGACAAAAACAGAGTGACATTGGAGAGACCCTAGTTTTACAACTGATATAAACATCTTTGTTTAAATTAGATAAATTTCTACCTATCTTAATTACAATTGAATATTGAAAAAAAATACTTTGACCATGAAGATCATTATATTGACAGAGTAACATTATTGCCCATCTAACAGAGCAACATTACTGCCCATCTAACAGAGCAACACTATTGCCCATCTAATGCTTCTAGGAATAGGTTTAGAGAGAAAACACATACCTATATTTTATTTGACAGGTGTAGACTTACACAGTACACTCAGTAATGGTATCTGACATGGAAACGCATCAATAAATAATAAATAAATATAAATAATGGATAAGACTGACTAGAATATATAAACAGATATAAAAAGAAGCCATCAGGCCAGAGAGCTCACCTTATTCTGACAATAACAAAGGATACATAATTCATCTTTTTGTCACATGGGATTATCACAGAACAAAATAACCAATTGGTGGGTGAACAAACTTTGTATATCAATCTCTTAGTCTAATGCTATTCAACCTAAATAGGCACAGAATACAGAATCCATAACACTGATTCAGAATTGTAAAGGAACTTGAAAGTTATACAACCTGCTTTTCAAATTCATTATTCATAAATCACTTGTTTTATTAAAAAAAATCAATATTCTGATGAGTTATCTCTTAAACAATCACACATATAGTGGCCTAAAAATTTCACTGTTATTTTTAAAAATTATCTAATCTATGGACTGAATACCTATAAAAAACGTACAACTGATTTACTGCAACTTTCACTTATTATTTCTATTTTAAAAACTTTTACTGTACAATGTACCTTAAAGAACATCAGTCACAAGAAATACTAGTAACTATCTATTACATTGTATCATAACAAATAACATATGAATTCAAAGCTACATGACTGTGAGTTAAATGCCCAATGATTTGAGAACATTTCCTACATCTACAATAACTTGAACATAACAGGAGTTGTAGTTGTTGAAAGATGACCAAATGTTGTGTGGACAAAGCACACAGTGAAACAAGAAGAGATGAGTAGGATACGACAGCCTTGTCAATGAATGAAAGTCAATGAAACAACCAAACCTAACCAACTACTCATACTTCCAGGGGAAGTAACTCTATACACAACATGTAACAGGACAGGACAGGTGATCAAATTCTATCTCCATCAAGTACAACAGTAAAAACTTGAGGACAACCATCACTTTTGTAACAAATGGCACACTGCACAACAAAAGTCATATTTAGTTTTATGACATATTGCTCAAAGCTGTTAAATTGAGAAAATTGCAGACAACAGCAAATATAAAAGTATCAAAACGACACAACAAAGCTTTCTGCCCTATGGTGATTGGTAGTATGGCTTCTCCTATTAGACATATATCTATGTGTTTGTCCGCAGAAAAATCAAAGAAATAAGATACCAAGGTTTGCCATTCTTCAATATTTCCTGAGCTGGTTCATGACAAGAAAGGGGCTTGTAAAGATTTTGATTTTCCACATTGACAAACATGATCACAAGTTTCGTAAATTGATTTCATGTAGAACCTCACATTCTTCCATTCTCACTCTGTAACACTGCTGTTATTCAATATACAAAACAAGCTTTAATTGACTTGAAGCTCAAAATCTTTTAAAAGCTAAAAAACATGTTTACAATCCAACAAAACAATGCATGCTTCCAGCTTCTATCTGGAGACTAAAACAAAATGTAAACCCCATTGTACATGTAGTTTTGTGAAAGAAAAAATCTGGCAGTGGTGAAACATGTGATTTATGTACCAATCATATCTTAACTTTTGCTTTTAAACAATGCCTAATAATTATCAGAACTTGAGTCCATTACATCAACAAATGAATGTTGTGAATCAGCTACAACGATACAAGAAAAGATAACTTTTGACTTAATTCAGCAAGAAAGACATTACAAGGTCTATGATGGAGTACCAGCCATTATGTCTGCTGCTTATGTCCCACTGTAACACAACATACATAGGGACCTATTTGCTTATATCAGAGTTTGTACCATGCATCTTCACCAGCCAGAAGGTTTTTGATCATCTTCCCTCCCCATGGGCAGGGTGGAATAAAACCCCTTGGCTAATGCCACTAACTTTTCTTGGTAAGTTGAGTGGGTCCATTAATAGGAATTAATAAAGCCATGATCATCTACCAGAAAATGAACACTAAAGATTAGGGGTTTTATAAGTGAACAAAAACTTTTCATGATACACATACATGCATATGTCAAAAGTTGAGTTGAAAAATTGTGTTAAAACTCATAGCACTTTTCGGTACAAATGTAGCACTTAATGAATAGCATTTCCCCCCAAAAAATATAAAATAAATGCTATCCAGACCTAAAACTAATACAGAGAAAATTCACAATAGATGACATCTCTTATGAAGTGATTTTTTACTTCTACATATGTCAATCCAATATCAAACATGGAATTATCTCCCTTGGTAGAGGTTGTGGTGTTTTTCCCTGTGGGAATCATTCCCCACGGATTTCTGGTATTGCAGTATAACCTCAACTGGCACCATGTTTCTCTCTATCCACACTTTATCTAATCAAAGTATTGAAGTCTACTTATTGATATTTCCTGTGGATTTTACACAACCAGATCTATTCATTTGTCTGTGTATTTTTTCCATGACCAAGATTTTGCCTGAATCTAAACGTATTTTGTGCAGAATTCATAAAAGATCTTTTTCCACCTCCACCATTTTGCCAGTCACTAATCATTGGTCTGTGGAGCATTCAGACAAGATAACTTCCACGCCCGTGAGCCTCCCTGTACACGTAGGGACAGCCATTCGTTTATGTTGTTTACGTATTCTATGTCCGACTCGTCCATTGGGGGTGGAAGATCTGTATCCACCGAACGGGAAATGTTCCGCTCCACTTTGATGTTTTCCAGGTCAGAATGCCCATTGCAACCTACAAGGAGAAAGTAAAGAATCAAATTGATATTGATATCCTAACAGCCCTGACATAAAAATAACTCAAATACTATTGTGACAATGATAAATATTCATAATTAAAGTTTGACATGTATATGAAATTCAAACATTTCTGCCTGTAAATCAAGAGTTTAAAGTAATCAGGAGTGAAATATACCAAGTAGCTTCTACACACACACATAAGAAAAAGTAAATACACATCTATAGATCAGAGGCAAAAAGGATTTGACAAGGATATAAACGGTTTTGCAAGCAAAGCTCAAAATGTATCAAAATATAGCTGCAATTCTATTTACTGGCTTGCCAAATGTTCAAATTCCAAAACGAACTTAAAACAATCTTCTTAAAGTTTTGTATTTCCTTACCATCATCAACATAGGCTACAGGAAAATATTTGTGTATCAAAATAATAAAACCCTCAAAACAAAAACATAAACATTCAAAATCAATTTTACTCTTTGATAATTTTCAAACAATGATATGTAGAACAAATATCTGTCTTAACAGCCTGCAGCCAGGTCAGACTTACTGAGATCTTCCATGGAACATGGCTCTCGGAACTTAGATCCGCCCCTTCGGAAGGGCTGCTTCTTCAGAATCATGACTGCTCCACTCAGGTACTTAAACACCTGAAGGTCAAGGACAACCTGTCTGACTTCAGGGTCAGTGACGTACTCCCCCAGCCACGCCCTCATGTATCCTATATCCACTCCCAGCTGATACGCCCCCACATAGCTAAGAAAGAAAAAATCAATGCGTTTTATAACTTACATTGAAAATATCCATCTGGAGGAGTGTAATTCTAATGATTCTAACACACTAAAAATCTACCAAACCTTACAAAGTTAATGTTATACTAGGTTCGTTGATATCAATATTCTAACACACGATAAATCTACCACATTTCACAGAGACATAAAATACATGGTTACTGTCTTGAAATATAAGCTATATTTGGGCGAGGGTAAGAAAACATGGCAGAGGGTGAGGCTTGCCGAGCCCTCTTTATGTTTTCGACCCGAGCCCAAATATCGCTTATATTTCAAGACAGTAAATATCATGTATAAAGATTACGATTATGTCATAATGCATTTTAAAGTCGAGTAGATGCACGAGGATATATTGGGGCATTGACCAAATATAGCTTTGGTTAATTGACTTTCCTTTTAGGTTTTATTTGGTCAATGCAAGGGGTAGTTGCAGTATAAAAAGGTATGGTAGGTTCTTTGATATTCAACAACAATATGAAGATAACATGAAGGAAGTTTTGTGGATGAGGTCTGACCTGAACTTTATTTTGTGTTTGAGGATGTTGTTTTTCCACGCCTCACAGAACGCATTGATCGCCTGGGACACCATTCCGAGCTGTGCAGCTTTCTTCAGTTTACTGACGCCGTCAATGACTGGCTCCAGGATTGTCTCCAGAGCATGCTCAATGTACAGGCTGTGCTCTGTCGGTAGGTCTGAAAACAACAATAAAATTTATGTACTAGAGGGTGAAAGCAAACTGATTAGTTAATATTAATTGTATATCAAAATGAAAACGACAATACAATCTTATGTAATAGAAGGTGGGGCAATTTGATTGATAGGTATTAATTCTATATAATAAAGAAAATGACAGTAAAATCTCACCTAAAAGAGAAGTTAGAGGCAAACTGATTAATCAATTTAAATTCTATAAAATGAAAATGATGTTAGAATCTGACCAACCAGAGAGTAGGGGCCAATTCATTGGTTTGTATTAATTCTACACCAAAAGTGAAAATGACAATAAAATCTTATACAAGGGTACTGAGTGATTTGTGACAACTGATGAAGACAACTCATTAAGAAGCAACAGTCCACTCAAGAACTGAAGTCTTTACCAGTTATTTATCATTGCAGGTAACAAAAAGGAGGTGGGGGGGGGGGGTATATTTATGAAAACATTTGAACACACACAAGAAATAACTAGAAAAAAGGCAAACAGCACTACTGGTAATAGCAAACTGGACATTTATCCTGTGTATTAAAATGTAAATGACAAATGTTAATCTAAAGGAAGAAAAACTCAAAAGTTGTAAACAAAGTAGGCTTACTAATCCATTCCCTGCAACTTAAACAATCTCCACCTAAGGATAAAAATCAAAGTAAACAGGGGCCATTGGTAAGGCAGCCACTGGTCAGGTCAATCTGGGAGGACAAATCAAAAGACTCCATATAAATTCCCTTCTTTTGACCTTCACCCTCCCTTTTCTACTATATTTTGCATATGTGTCCTTTTTTCCATGAAATTCATTTGAATACAGCATGCACAAGTTTCACATGAAAATGTTGCATGTGAACTCAAGTACAAGTACACAAATTGAAATTCACATGAAAATTACTGTTCATGAAATTTGAGTTATCATTTCACATGAATTTCTTTGTATATTTGTTTCACATAACATTCAGTTGTGGAACAACTAGCATTGTAAGTCTACCTGCTTTTTTCCTCCAGACTTTTCCCTGCGGCATCTCGCTGCTGAAGTAGTCCACGGACAGCTTGCTACAGTTATCTGAGAAGACCTTTATGGCGGCACCTGAGAGAGACTGGAAAAAGAAAATGTACCATAGATCTCCTCACACCCACACCAAAGACTAATTCATTCATCAAATGCACAAAAAGGTAAAATATCATGCAGAAAGCTAGTATAGTTCAGTTTCTGACCTCCTCATATAGATTTTTGTCAAACACAAAAACATGTCTGTAAACTCTTTACAAATGTTTTCTGCTAAGGCATTCATAGACTATCAGTGTGACTTATGTTTGGATGTCCTTGCCATCTGACTAAATTTACCTCAGGTTCAATGACCTTGAACTGACCTGCAGCTGGTTGTTGACCTCTGACATCAGCCTTGTGACCTCTGAGAGATAAATTCCCATTTGTTGTTCACAGAGCTTTGTTTTACTGACGTTCTTTGAGCTGAACAGTTGAGCATTGTGCAGTGCTTTCTTCATTTCATCAGCCAAGATCTGTCAGAGGAAAAATAAAAGAATAATCTATGCCAGTAAAACCGAAAATGAGCCTCAAAGCAAGTTAACTTACAACAGGATGTGTATCTACCGCTATCATATACCCTAATTGAAAGACAACAGGTCAATACCCTTTTGTTAACTTGTAGTATTTAGTAAAAACTGTATCAACATCAGAATAAATTACGTATTTAATAAATACCTTTTCCTTTTGTTCTTTTCATGATGTGTTAAAAAAATATCAGATAACATAATTAATAAAGTTTGAAAGATAAAAAAAAAAACCCAAAGGACTGAATAACTAGTTTATGAACAACTTATTCAATTTTATAAAAATTGTTTTAAAATTTAGGTCCAATCCAGTAACAGACAATCATGTCTACTGAATATGAGAGGATATTTCTCTGCCTGGCACGATCCAATTTCTAGTTTACAGTGATCACACAATCATTTCAAGTGCATGTATTGGATAACATTTACTTCTCCTAAAAAATGTTTTACTATATAATTTATACCTTCATTTCCACGCATTCTTATTACACCTTCTATAAACAAACATGGTTGGTCAAACAAAGCACTTTTTAATTGCCAAGATATGCATGGAATACCAATCCATCTTTGTTCTGACCTATTTATCAAATGACTTTATCTAGGGCTTTACAAAATATTTGAACAAATATGACCACTTCAATCATGTCAAAACACTGACCTAGATGTATAATCCATAAATTACTGTCAATATTTACTTATCACTTGGAGGCACTTTTAAAGCAAAACAAAAGTTGGATAGAGCCAGTCCTTGTAAATTACCCAGTATACATTGGAAATATGTTACATTTGAAAACTTTGCATACCTGGCTTGTAGTTACAGAGATAAAGGGTCAAGGCTGAATCATACAATAATATTGAACTTCATAGAAATATCAAACATTTGTTAAATTTTAAATGTTAAGTGATATCAATAAGAGAAGACTCTAGCCTTCCATAAAACTGTAAACCAACTTATATTCTCTGTGACTTTACCTTACAGTTTACCAGTTATAAACTGGTTTGCAGCAGAGCATATGTACATTAATTCATACAAATATAGATACATAAAAAAAGGCTAGTTGTGTATATGTCTATCTACATAGGCACTGCCACCTGAATGAGAATGTCATAGTTGCAAGTATGTCTTTCTGCAAGACATACTGGTATTTGCAACTATGACATTCTCGTGAACCTTGCGAAATTTCACATATATAAAAAAAGGTTGTTTTACAGCAAATCCAAATAGTGAGGAGACCCCCGGGGATTACCTTGAGGTCTGTCTGGGTGACCAGTAGAAAGCTGCCCACCGCCCAGGATGTCAGGAAACTGTGAGATTTGTGGACGCACCAGCTGTGGGCCACCTGACCGTTGGCGAGCAGACGACTGACGATCCCCGTCACCTGGGAGAGGTCAAGGTCTTGTCTGGGTAGCAACAAACTGCCATCTTGTAAAAAACAGAAAAATAAACATAAATATATCGAATGAAATGCATGTAAAAGTGTCCTCGCAGTGTATATGAAGTATCTAAATATGTTTTAAATGCATGTACATTTGATTTTAATGAGTATCTTTTGTTAACTATTGTAATTTTCTATTTTTGATTGTTGAGGGTGTAACTAATTGAGCGAGATCCGGGACTGTTACCTTTGGCGGATTCCGGGAGATCTTTCAGGTTTTCCTGTAGGAGGCTGAACAATGGCTGATAGGTGTCCCTCAGTAACATCCCGGTCTTGGTGCTGTGGTCCCCCGAGGCCAGGAGACAGGGGTAACACTTGTCTGACATCTGACATCCCAGGGCCTCACACATCACTGAAAACAAATTAAATACATCAGAGATCATTGAATAATCAAATAGGTCACTGAACAAAAATATAAGTAAATGTCTTCAAGATTACAATTCTCTGAAAGATATAGTCCAAGTTGAAATACAAATCATTGCCAAGGGTCCGGAAATTTTATTCTGATATCATAAGTGATAGTATAAATGTTGATCTTTAAATCAATGGTAAGAAATTCCCATGTCAGTTAACTTTATAAATTAGCACATGCATAAAAGTCTGACAGTTTAGAATGCAAAGATTAGCATGCCATAAACCTTGCAATAAAATCAGACAAATTGTAAAAATTACAGATATCATCAATAGTATAGAGTCAGACAGTTACAGGGTATACCAGAAGACATGTCGAGGGAGGATGGTCCTAAGTTTCACTGTTTTAGACTACTTACATATATCCCAGGACTGCAGAGCTGTCTGTGCGTGGAGTTTCCTGGCCACACCCAGGATAGGGGGGACAGCATTGGTGGGGAACATGTCTGTAAAATACATAACATCAAAAGTCTACTTTAGAACAACACCTAACATATTTTATATATACAATAATTAGAATTAAATGTAATTGAATTAATTACACTGGGTTGATAAAAATCAAGTTAATGTGGATCAAGATATAGGTGTTTTATGATTTGAGAGGGTGCAAGCTCTAAAGGTTCTTTTAATTTCAGTGTGTACCTTTGAGACAAACATGCTCCATCATATTCCTGACAACGGTCACCACGGTAGCACCACTAAGAACCACACTCCCCAGCTCACCCACCATCTGGTTACTACGACAACCCCACAGCGGCTCATAGAAACACTGCTCCAGGGCCGAGCCAAAGAACCTCCACAGCACGTCCATGTAGCGAGTGGTCAGCTGTGACCGGATCGAGGTGTCCGCACTGTCCCCCCAGGATACCGTTTTCCTCTTAGAGTCCGCTCGGGACAGAACAGGGGTGTCCTGCCCTTTGGGAGGCTTGGAGGAAGGACTTCGTGGGGATTTCCCAGATTTATGTTTACTTTTAGAACTACTCTCACCTTTCCTGAGGAGATTGGTTGAATTGCACACAATGAGTAAAAAGTTTTCAGCAAATTCATTTTCATGACGAGCAAACTCATTTAGCGGGGGTTCATAGGGGGTAAGATCAGGGGCTCTGACCGACCCGACCTTGAGAATGGCTCCACTGATTGAGGTCATGCTTCCACTGGCAGTGTGGTAGTCCGACGTATCAAGGTGGTGGGATATGTGACCTGGATACTGCACTTCATCGTTCCACACATAATTTGGTAATTTTCCAGAATAGAGGATCCGAACAAAGTCTTCGTTTGCAGTGAAAAATCGGTGGGTTTCTATGGCAGCATATTTAGCACGTTCAACAGCAATTATGTTGAGAATCTTAGAAAAGGGAATGGCTTTAACAGAAAAGGAGACATGACCAGGGTGGTTTGTGACCCTGGGGTCAGATTTACAAGTCAGATTTGTCATCTCTGACTGTAAGTGTTCCAGAATGAAATAAGAGATGCTCATGTATCTACTCTTGAATAATCCATTAGCTACATTGTTAAAATCTTCAAGTCCTCTTGCTATGTTCCAGACAATTTCTTGAGTCAGTGTGGCCATGCTGCCATGAGCAAACACCTGTAGGCCGATGACGATGAGTTTCTCCATCCAGTAGATGGCGTCACTGTACAGCTGAGACAGCACCCTCCGGACGTACTCCAGATCCAGATAGAGCCGGCCCAGGATGGGCTGCAGCCAGCGGTTGTTGTGTAAACACTGTTTGATGTTATTCCAATGCCCAACATGAGTCCTCAGATCTTCACATAATGCATTCAAACAATAAATCTTACTGGAGGGGTTGTCCATCAAACAGTTATGCATGATAGCATAGTATGTACGGTATTCCGCTTGGACCAAGTTTTCCAGATCATGGACGAATGTAGTGACACTCTTAATTCTGAACAAACAGTCCCTGAGGAATTCAAGTCTTGCTCTCTCCTCCATTACAGACCGCAGGTTCATGTACTGCTTTCCAAGGCCCTGGAGGTGGCGACAGTGCATAAAGCTGATACTGGAGTATTCAGGGGTCCTCTTGGTAATGTGATTCCCGGGGTTGACAATTTTGAAAGGTTTGCGGAAAAGCTTAAGGGTCTCCTCAGCCTCTGGAACATCAAACACACAGTCCGCGGAAACTTGAGTATTGTAGGATGGAGGAGTATAGTAGCGGTAAAACTCAGCGGTGTCATCGTAATCCTGATCCATCCCAGGAACATGAACTCGACTCAACTCACTGGCAGATAGGGTCTCACTCAAACTGTCTTCATACATCCTATAAAACAAAGGTTAAACAAAGAGGTTCATTAGCAATACTGGGGAAAAAAATGATGTCATATCATATCGGGTAATCATAGAAAGTAATTCCTCAGAATCTTAGTCACTGATTAGCACTGAAGGAGTGTTGGAAATTTGCTGGAATCAATGTATTCAAGAGATCTGCATGTCTTAAAATAGTCTATAAGTTCAATTGATACAATTCACAAATACTTGATAATATCCATCTTTTAAGACAAAATTCCAAACATCCATTTTATTTGTACATACACTGAAAAATCCTATGTCTGGCACAATGAATTAAACACTAGGCCTTGTTAAAGGAAAAGCATGAATAATTAGATATACAGCAGCAAGAAGATGTATTGGCAGATGGAGCACAGAGAGCATTAGTGGACATCCTACACATTTTATCTGCTCACAGTTCGCTGTTTACAAGGTTTATGTGGGATGCCTCACAGAACTGATCTTATTAGCAAAGTATACATAACCTTGTACTAATCACCGCAGCAATATGACTCACATGTTGGCAGTTCTCTACGAAGCTGGGGACAAAATATAACCGTAGCAAATCTACTGACGGTGACCATTAATGACCATCCCTGTCTAGAGCTATGGATCAACCGTTATGGCAATATTGACATACAGAGCTTACTGGCCAAACACCGGGTCAGACTTATAGGGGTTTGTTTACACTGCTATTAGAAACATCCATATTACAATCTAGGGCGGTTTAAACAGTGGAAATGTTCACAAAAACATAGCACATAGTTTCTTATCTTTCACAGACAAAATTTGCGTTATGAGAAATCGTGTTATCTCTTTCTCCTTTTCACCACGAGTTAAGAAATCTGGTACAGTGCCAAGAGATAAAATCTTAATCTTTCAATCGAGAAGAAGGGCATCGCCGCAATAACAATTAAAAAGAACAAGACAAAATCAATAGAATGTCTAACCTGTTTTTCAGAATATCAACTCTCAAATAACAGAAATTTCCCACAACGTGCAAATTTGGTAATTGTATACAAATTCGCCATGTTTCCACAAACACTGTTTGTCACGTGACTCAGAACATTATAATTTGGAAACCGAAAACAGTGGCACGCGTGAATACGATTTTTAACCAAAAAAAGTTTGAGTTAAAATTAATTTATACACAATAATTTACAGTCATAAGTACAATGATTCAAAATTTTATAGTATAAAAAATAACAACATAAAAAAGATCTAGAATGAAAATTAAAGTTTTAACGCACATGTTTAGGCTGAACCTTTTCATTTTTTGTTTGTTTAAAATAACTCATTAATCATTACTCAGGTATATAAAACCACGCGTAAGAATATTTTAATTATAATGTACTTTAATCCACATTAATAACGACAGGTTCCCATAGCACCTTAATTCCACCCTTTCTAGTTCGTCGAGATAAAAGTGTAAAAAGAAGCAAATAATTACTAGTATATCTTCTATCTTATTTCATGAGGAATTTACATTAAAATGATCGTGTGTGTTGTTGGGGGTTGTTAGGGAGTGGATTAATCAATATTTTGCTCACAAGAAAAATGCCAAATAAAAAAAAAGAGAAAATAAACCCAAAAATTAAACAACAAAAACAGAGAAACCCTCGAGTTCTTCACAAATAATTTGTGAACAAGAAAATATATAAATTATCAAATAAAATTCCGTAAAAGGTATTAAAAACCATACTGAATTCTCTTGAAAAATGGACAGACATAACCTTATCATTGAATTCAAGACTACAATGACACCTTGTCTAATTAATATAGATATATTGTCTGAAGGCGAGTGATCAATATGGACTGACCAATATGTTAACAATTGTCTGGAAATGCGCAAGATTTTTTGATTCTTCATATGAACCTTCATGCACTTACAATGTAGTATCAAATCAATTTAATTGTCAAGTGCACTTGTACCCAAAATGTGTTCAGTAGCTTGAGTCAGGAAGAAAACGTCGGATCCATATTGTAAGTCTTGGCCAGCGAAAAAAGTTAAGCAACATTTGAATTTTATGTGTAATGTTACGGTACACATTAATTTATCAAAACATCTATATTGAAAAACACACATGCAGTGTATTTAATTGTCCTGGGTAGTGAGGTTTGATTTCCCAGGGACGTATATATATATATATACGTATAGTATATACGTCCCCGGATTTCCCATTCAGAAACGATGATTACCCTTCTGAGACACACAACACACTGTAAAAGAAATAAGAGGTCTGTAAGTTTTGATTTCCTTTAATAGAAATCTAAAATATTTTCTCATATTAATAAATAATAAAATGTAACGTTACATAGAGAAACATTTATTTTGTATAATCGAATTTGATTTTCGCGCTAAAATGTCCGTCACATTCGGAACACGTCGATACGCTACAGTAGTCCTGCGTAATTTCCGAAAAGATTCCGGAAAGAGGGGTGCGACTAGTCGATGCAAAGCAGAAGAGAGAGTGAACTGTTCTGAGAAAGTGAGTGAACGAGGAAGATGTCGGAGTGATAACGGAGTAAACATTCGCCATGTCTCTGCAACTTGTGGTCATTAAGGCCACAAACCTGCCAAATGCGGAGAAATTTGGAGAAAGCGATCCCTATGTATCCATCGAGTTTCAAGGTAAGATGCTTTATATACCATACCTGGTGTTAAGCGAGCCGTGTATTTTATATATTATGGACAGTGATAAAAAGCATGCAATGTCTTATCTACAGGCATAAAGAAGAAGACAGAGGTTATCAAGTCAAATCTAAATCCCGTCTGGAACGAGGTTAGTTGTCTCAGAAAAAAATAATGCAAACAAAAACAAAGTGTGTGTATCAATCCCCTATTCTAATGGAGTAAAACTTGCATTGATCAGTGTTGATAGGGCTTATCTAAATTAGATGCTAAACATTCCAAGCACTTGACCATTGCTTACTGAAACTAGTTATTTTGATGTATTTTGATTATGTTTGGCACCCTTTCCTATTCACATTCAGTCGCTCAGAACAAGCTGTATAAATGATTAAAATAATGAATCATTCATTTAATTTCCAAAGCATGCAGACTAGCTTGTTGAGTGGGTGGGGCATGTTGTTAAATCACTGAGATATTTTGCCTGTGGGTGTGATGTTAAGACGACTGTCATAATGTGTTGTATGTACAGGTCATATCTGCCGGTACTATACCTCACTGTATTGCCGGCAGATGACTGAGTTAACATTCCTATCTCAATAAACAGGTCAGCTCATTGTGGTCAGCTCATTGTAAATGAGCAGGTTAAGGGATATTTCTATGAAATAAACATGGACGAAAAGAATATTTCATAGCATTATCAATCAGGCAGGTTTATTGTGATCCATTTTTCTTTTCTTGGTTTTAATTTTGAAACAGCCTGGGAGTGATTATCGTTCTCCTACACATTATATCTTAAATGGTTGGTTTAAATGTCTCTATATTTAAATAGGCATACCTGAACGAATTAACTGGTATTTTTATTCTGTTATGCATTTGAATGTAATAAACAAGATCTCAGCTAACCAAATCAAAACTAAGTCAAAAGATCTATGGTATTTGGAAACTGGTTTTCATGAAATTTTTCAAAGATTACAAATGAAATGCATGACTGTGCAAATTTTGTCCAAAGTTATGTGGGAAAAAAAATTTGATACTCTTTGCAAAACCTGATAAAAGTAAAAGTCATTATCCTTGAATGTCAGCTATGGTCTAATTTAGTCACTAGTGACCTACTATATTATACCTATCAGTCAATTGGACTGACCAGACCGATGTCAAGGCTATTGGTCAGATTTCACAAGCTCCAGGGCAGTGGTTAGTGTAACACTATGTAGGCTTGATTAGTTAGCAAGGACTGACTAGATCTGCCATGTAGTACATATATATCTTTAATGCAGCCACAGGACGGATATGCCTGTCAAAGTTTAAACCCCAGATGTAGGGTACATAAATACAGAGATATAGTTTAAAAAAATCCATATCCAAAAGGCTAAACCTTGCCACAATGGTACATGTAAATTAATGTATAGAAATGAGTACAAAGCTGGGTGTTAAAATTTGAACAAGAAAAATACTGTTAAGCAGGAACCTTGCATAGGGTGGAAGGGATTGTGTATTGTTGTGGGGAGGTAGGCACGGCAATATCTCGATGACATACCAGTGTCGTAAAGTACAGGCACTGACAACACGAGATCTACCGGTGTATCTCTACAACAACAACACCGAGAACTCCTGGTGCATTTATACAGCAACAACACACAAGTCTCTGTTCAACTACTGTACATCTGTGTTCAGTACTGATTCTGGTCACGTCAGAATGAGGAGTGGGTCCAGAGCTTGTCCCCCACCATCACTTACAGTGACTCTCCTGAATGGCCGTTTATTGTAGCCAATGAATAGGAAAATGATGCGACAAACCAGCCATTGTTATATCCACTAAATACTCCTTTACACAAACAGTATGCATTTATTGCAGCGATCATTGCAACCCTCCAATCGAGCTTAATTTCACCTTCTCATTGAATAATGCAGCGTTGCAGTTTGTGAATCTAAACAGATTTAGCTAATTGTCATTGTATTTCACAACAACAGGAAAATGTTAAACCTCAGTTTATCGGTTCAGACCTAAGTAAATGTGGCCATGATTAATACACTCACCACAATCTTCCTATAGCATGTTTATTATTGAAAATAATGTTTTTCAAATATATGATATCATGTGACCAAAACACACAGAGAGCAGAGAATGAGAGAGAGAGAGAGAGAGAGAGAGAGAGGAGAGAGAGGAGAGAGAGACCAAGAGAGAGAGAAAGCAAGAGAGAGAGAGAGAGAGGAGAGAGAGAATATCACAGTACCATAGCATAACCTTATTAAGTGAGTGGACATATCCTACTTTGCATTTGATTTATATATGCTGTACAGTAGCATATATATACCAAAAACCAGCTATTCAAAGGATGTATACTGTAAATATAGAGGTATCACATAACATCCTCAAATGTAAAGATCCAAAGATAAGATGTTTAGGTATCTGCACATCACATAGATATCAATGATATCACATCTCTATTTGATCAGTTAGTCTATTGACATGAGAATTATTTACTACATTATTGCACTTCATAAATTAGTAAAGTTTTTTTAAATCATTGTGGGGGAAAGATGTGAGTGTACAGGAAGCAAGTCAAATACTAGCAGGGAAATAACAAATAAATAGGGATAGTAGATTAATATGAAAGTTATGTAATATCCACCCTGCAATGGGAAAATTGTTCCTGTCAGAGGCAGAAAAGTGGCGAACAAGCTGAAGTCACAAACAAGTCTCATTCTACACTCTGACGATCACAACGAAATAACTCATGCAATCTTTATTTATAATGCTGAGTAGGAATAATTTATAAGTTATGTCATGTACATTATGAGCACACTCACTGTGTTCAATAATTTATATGCTTGGCTTTTACTATTTGAAGTCTATGTGACATGACCATCTATGCTCCTTGTTGCATTTAATTACCCCTTCCCAAAGCCCCCCCCCCCCCAAAAAAAAAATAAAAAATTAATGTACTGGCAGTTAATTTTGAAAAGTGATCACCCATCTGCTTTTCCTTGACTACAAGGTTCATCAAGTATTGATACACAAGGAGTTATTGATACCTATATGCCACTATATATAGAAATTTAATTAAGTTGAAAATGAGTGAAAGCATCAGTTTAGGGGGTAACAGAGAAGCTGATAGGATATTAGGATGGGAAGGTGGGGGGGGGGGGGGGGGGAGGGGGGGAGGGAGGAACAGTATCATTGGCATTAAGTTCATAATGTGAGGGTAGGGGATTCAGTAAGAAAGGGACAGGAGTCTTTAGCGTTGAACACTTAGAATTTCCCAACACAGTCTATGCACGGTCAATCGGCTATGGTTATATTGTTATTTCATTTGCTTTTGTCGTGCTGTAAAATGTAATAACGACGTACAATTACGATATACGGTAACCATTTCGGCATTTTATGACATTTGCTTGCACTAAAATTTCAACAACATGTACATAATATAAAGTCTACAGGTAAGGTAACTTACCAAACTGGAAGGCCAGATTGGAGAGGAGTGATTGACTTAGAAATAAAGAGAGAGGTGAACAGTCTTTATGGTGTAGGATTTTCCATTGGAAAAACCAGGTATCTCTAGCAACCTCTCAAACAAACCCAGTGTACCATCAAGATTCAGCAGTTACGTTAATTGCTGTGCAGTGAGGCATGTTGCATATATTGCCATTTTTAGATATTACGCTACTAGGATTTGCTTTTATGTCAAAGAAAATGTCAAATCCAGCTATACAGCATAATTGATCCTTTTTCTGAATGACAGGAATTGGAATGTTTGTCTGGTAACACAGTATAACACTTCACTGAATGGTACAGCATACGAAAGGATAGGTCTTTGTAATGGTTTTCTTATACCATATAGATTTGGTCTACACTTCAGTAATGCTTAACAAGCAGAAATAGCTCTAGGTAAAGTTGTCTTTTGTCATCAAGATATGGTTAAAACTCTTTTTAATGCTGAACCAGAGAGAATGAAACACTTTTATTAAGGCCCCTCATCAGAGGTTGACCTACTTCTGTGTATATATTTCAATTTGTGGTCCACCCATCCCCTCACTCTGTTCTTATTGAGAATTACTCAAGCAAGGTTTACAAGCATTGTCACTCACCTAAAAGAGAATGAAAGCCCCTGTTATTGAGAGCTTTTGTATATATATTAGATATTTATTCTCAAGTGATGATGATACCTTGAATCTTTTCTTTTCAGACATTTGATATTGACCTGAAAGGAAATGCCCTCACAGCTTCCGATGAGTTACAGGTCCGTGTCATGGACTGGGAGAGAGTGGGCCGCAACAGGTAATACAGGTCTCACCTCACAACACCTGTACGACAGGTGAACACCCCTCACCATACATCACATTATAACAAGACATAACATTTAATTAGAAGTTGGCAATAAACATGTGGTTTCTGCAGATTTCATGTGGTATAAGGAACTGGTATTTCAATATAACTGTCATTTCATTACTAACATACATGCAATTTTTGAATAATTAAGTGCATGTATTACTATTTTATTTAATGATAAGCAAGTGACCTAGGTGTGAACTGTTTATGTGAACAGACTGTTTAGGTAGATTAAGTAGTTGGCCCCAGGGACTGAGAATGGTGTAAATCTTACCTACAAACATATACTAGTTCATGTAAATGGTCAGAGATATAATAGCACATATTATAGTGACAGTAAATCTTATAAATCAGTATATGCTGTACCTGTCCAGTATTTCCATAAGCTGAGTGTATGGATATAAAGTTGTCATACATGATTTCTAGGTTAAGCCTGTTATGCTGATTCATCAAATATTTTAACTGTAAGTTTGATGACCTGACTAACCTGAGTAGACGAGAGTGTTGATTCCTTCCCCACACATTGATTCCTCGGACTCCAGATTTTTGATTTCTTCCCCATACATTGAGTCCTCGGACTCCGGATTTTTGATGTCCCATGGGTTTCCCTGGCTTCAGTTGGGTTTCTTTTGCTCTGAGTTCCTGAGTTTTCCAGGCTCTGAGTTTCTGGGATTTCCTTGAATCTGAGTTCCTGAGTTTTCCAGGCTCTGAGTTTCTGGGGTTTCCTTTGCTCCGAGTTCCCAGGGTTACCTCTTCTGGAGTTTCCTAGTATATATGACTCCTCAAGTGTCCTGAGGCCTGCTAAATGTACAAGTTCAAGCACTCATCAAAATTTGTGTGACATGGATAGGGAATTCTTGCAAGCACCTGCTCTGTTAAACAGGCTCCTGGATTCTCCAGGGCTCTGGATTTCCTGGGCCCTAGATTTCCTGGATTCTTGGGTACAGGAGGCTGGTAGGAGCAATTGTTACCTGTAAGAGCACTGGCTACCTGATAACTAGGGAGCGACCACAGGTGCTGCAGCTGCTGAGGGGGGTGACAACCCTCTAAACTAAACACAGTTGTTCTTAATGCCTTATTAACAAAGACTGGTACATATGTGGGAATAAAATCTATGTATTATAAAAACAGCACCCCACATCAATGCACATATACTGGAACATTATTGATGAATATTATATCCAATTGTTTGACAAAATATCTGAAATGTTTTTAGGAATTATAATGCATATACCAAGACAACCTAATTTTTGTTTTAATAAAATTAGATTTATTTAGCTTATTTTAACCATAAGCCCTATGATCAATGAAGTGACATAGTAAATCTTCTGTAGTCCACACACGTAATACATGTACATGTTTAAGATTTTTAAAACATCCTGTATAATTGAGGTAAACATATTAAGTAAACTCTACATGTTCATCATGTACCGGTGTGTATGGTGCAGTGTTGGTAAACCAATGGCTTAAAATAGTTCATTTTACCAACCTCATTGTGTTGAAAGATTTGAGGAAGAAAATTAAATCAAATTCATATTAGTTCTGCATTTAGATGGGATGATTTCAAATCCTGAATCAGAATAATCTTTTATACAAGGACATTGTTCAAGTAGTGTTAGTCAGAGTTTTTATACCATTATACATAATTGTTATGGTGAAGATTACCGCCATTTATCAAGCCTTGTCATATGAAACTAAGGTACACTGATGAATGAGGGTTGGAATGCTGTAAAATTTATCATGTTGTTTTTACTTTAAAGGGTTCACTAATCACTTTAGTTTGCAAAGAATTGATTGGAAATGTGGTTTTCTAAATTCATCCTTCCCTTTTCAAAAGGTAGCCTGTACATTATTTATGAAATCAGCATCCCATTGTTGTGCACCCTGAGTATCTGAGCTACTGACAACAGTCCTTGGAGAATTCACCGAGTTAAAATTATTTCAAGAATCTTGGTGATGCAATAGTTTCAAAGCATTCCCTTTTTTGTTGACAGGCAGGGGTTTAAATTATAAATGTATACACGACTGAAAGCAATAAAAAAACTATGTAGAGAGTGAAAGATGACAAGAGCAAAAGTATGACAAAGGCGCTGTCTGCTATCTATTTGTCTGCTTGTCTGTCTGTGTCTATTGTAGTTATTGTGGCAATGTAAAGGTGGATAGAACTCTATATTTTACATGCATATATAGCCAATTTGTTGACTTTTAGCATTTTTTTGTGTGTTTTTGGAGAATGCTTTCTACCAATGTACATGGATACTAAATTCAATACAACACACAGCAGACTGTTGGGGTGTGGGGTACATACAACATTCCTGTATTTTGGCAGTTTATCAATCCTGCATGTATAATCTCAAGCACTTGCTATCAATTTCAGACCTAGATCAGCATATAGAGTCTACAGGTATATTAACTGCCTGCGTGTACCGCATTCCTGTAGGCGTTTATTTCTTGGTGACAGTTCATGTAAACATTCCATGTAAAGCGATGGTTAAATGTCATCTCAGATGGGCGGGAAAAACAGATAAAGCTTCCAAAGTTGTTGTTTTAATGGCATTAAGCATATTAAGTCATTAATGAATTCAATTACTACAACAGTTACTCTATAGAAGAAAAATTCCAGTGTCCAGGGTCTTCTTTGGGGGTCAGGATGGGAAGGGATATGAATGGGGTAGGGAGAGTAAAGCTACATCTATATCTATATGATAATGAAATTTCAAGACCTGGCAACTATTCAACATCATATTTATCTTTAATACGACATGTTTATCAAGTAAATGAGCTTTCTACATATAATTCTTGAACAAAAGAACAAGATTTGATTGATTCACCTCATTAATAAGATTGATTTGCCACAACCTTGCAATTTTTAGAAACTTAGATAACGGTTGTTTTCTAATTTGACATTCAGCTGTGACTACACATTATTTGCAGTTTAAATAACCCATCAGTGTACTGGTACATGTAGTTTACACAGAATTATCAATGAGTTTGGTAAACATAAACAAAGGAGATACATAATGCTTATTAATAAGAAGAATTTCAGACACTTATAATTTATCTAAGTACCTAAATAACAAACATTTTTAATTAAAATTTTAAACCTTGACCAATGTGCTGAGTGTTAGACAGAAGTTGTTGGATCTTGCAGGTTGCTGGCTCAGTGTAAAGTCCCTCTCAGGAACCTCCTACGAGGGGGGACCCAGTCCGAATCCCTGAACCTCAGCTTGATGGACGGAAACAGCCGACCCACACAGGTAAACTAAAACCTCACAACACCCATACAGGTAAAACAAAAACCTACATGGGTAAAATAAAATCCTGCACAGGTAAAAAAAATACCCACACATGTAAAACAAAACCCACACAGGTAAAACAAAAACCCACACATATAACAAAACCCACACTTAAAACAAAACCCTCATAGGTAACAAAACCCACACAGGTAACAAAAACCCACACATATAACAAA
>WFKH01010211.1:2737043-2752750 GCA_016163765.1 Magallana hongkongensis
ATATAACAAAACCCACACATATAACAAAACCCTCACAGGTAACAAAAACCCATACTTATAGCAAAACCCACACAGGTAACAAAAACCCCGCACAGATAATGCCAAAAACCAACACTGGGAGAAAAAGAAAACCAATTAGTTAACACTAAAAACCTGCACAGATAAAACAAAACCCACACATCAAGTAGTAAAAAAACCCACCTAGTTAACACCAAAAACCACATGTAACACAAAAACTCACATGGGTAAAACAAAACCAACACATGTAAAACAAAAACCCCAAAAGGTTAACCAAAAACCAACACAGGTTATAAGGACTCACTTTAACACTTGTACAAAAACGCAAGAGTTCAAACATTGATTCCAGTATTCATTTAAAATTGAAGTCAAGCAGATTGCTCTAAAACCTTAAAGTTGATGGCTAAAGTTGTGACCGTGACACAAGATACAGAGTTGATGGCTCAAGTTGTGACAGTGACACAAGATACAGAGTTTAAAATCAGTTAGTTGAAAAAGGTTATTACTAAGGTAAGAGTCGATTCTCATTCTGGCAGTTTATCCTTTGCAGGCCAAGCTAGAGATGAAGGTGATGTACAAGCCCCCAGCATCTGCTGCTCCGGCCAGTGGTGCCTCAGGAGCCACGGGAGCTAGTCCCACAGAGGAGACTCAAGGTCAGGGTCCACATATCTAAATGCACTTTAAAAGTGATTTTTTTTCTGAGTGGGCAGGGCAAAAAATAAAAAAATAGTGTATGAAATGTTTAAAAAAGCGTTAAAGTAAAATATATACAGAGGTTCTTGTAAAAGAAGAGACACTGTTTTCTCTTAAGAGTAAGATCTTAGGATTGAAATACCTACAAAATAACCTTCCTTACCCATTCAAAGCACCTGGTATGCAGAATTACATATAAAAGGCCATGTTGTGAAATGCTTGTCTTTGGTATTATATATGGCCATTTACAGGAAATGTAAGATTGTGCACTGTTTGACAAGACATGAAAGACTTGAGTCAGTTTGTACAACCCCCCTTCCCCAATTCCATGACAAGAAGTCGGGGAGAGGTGGGGGGGGGGGGGGTATTGATAGTCATGTACAAGTATTTACTCTGAGGCAACAATTGTATGGATTAGCTATACAGTTGCATATGGGAGATATATTTTGTAGTCTTTTCTGACTAAAGAAAACATTGACATGAATTGACAAAAAGTTGATATTGTGCCTGCTGTCTCACACGGCTATTGATCCCTTAAGATGTAACAGGTGCTCCCTTACTGAGGAGTGCTAGTGATGCTGGTAAGAACATGTACAAGTATAAGTCACAGTCATTTTTATTGGACCCACTAATCACCTGAAATCAATATGAAGAACATCAAATCCACCCTTACCCGGGTAGGAAACCTGGGAAATTTCTCCATTAGCATGCCTAACTTGACCCAGGATGCAGAGAAAACTGAGGCAGATACAACGCCTGCAGAAAGCTTACAGGTCCCCCAAAATTATGGACCCCCCAGTTGTCAGACCAGCACTAAGGGTAAGAAATTTCAACATTCAGTGTAAGAAATTCCAGCATTCAGGGTAAGACATTTCAGCATCCAGGGAATCAGGGTAAGAAATTCCAACATTAAAGGTAAGAAAGTTCAGCAATCAGAGTAAGAAATTCCCTCACTACCTATTCTTGGTATCCCTTACCCTATGCAACAGGGACCATCTAGTTCAGCATTCAAGGTAAGAAATCTCCAGGGCATGGTAGGAGATGGAATCCCATGTTATAAGCCCCAGGGACCTCCGAGTTGTTAGTCAAGCATTCAATGTAAGACCCCCACCCCAACCCCAGTTCATGGGTTGTGATTGGATGGGTGTGGGTGAGGCAGAGGTTTACTCCCCAGTATTAAAGCTATATAAGCTGCAAAGACCACAGAGGTCATTATGTAAGATAATATGATACATCCAGCCACTTCTTAGTCATTAGGATCCTTTCTCTTTGATATCTGTTCAAAAAACATCCCCAGTCAAACTGCTGCTTATTTGAAAAAAAAAATGGCTAGATAGAGATGCACATATGTAGTTATCAGTACACATGTAACTTGACCATTAAATGGTATCTGAATGGTAACTCAGCTGGTCATTTGGGAGTCGCTATGATTGCACTGTTGATACTGAATGATTTGTGGTACCGGTACAGTATACACCGGTAAATTCAGCACTGTTTGTTAATTACCCCAACTATGATAAA
Source organism: Magallana hongkongensis (assembly GCA_016163765.1). Lineage (NCBI taxonomy): Eukaryota > Metazoa > Mollusca > Bivalvia > Ostreida > Ostreidae > Magallana > Magallana hongkongensis. The sequence continues at coordinate 2,739,276 of WFKH01010211.1, forward strand.
AAACAGGCACCTATTGTCTTTATTCTGGTGGATCAGGTAGGGTAGTTTGTCAAAACTTATTAAATCTGATATCTTAATAACTCAATGAAATTGGTTATGTAAAAAGAGACACAAGACGGTCTGAGGCAATAACAGACTAATATCTATTGTCTGACCTTCAGAGCAGGAAGTTCACTGAGGTTGTAACAGACAGAGAGCCCAGACATAGTGTGTGAGTGTGCAATAGTTACACAGCCACATATGAGGAAACAGAAAGAGAGCCCAGACCCAGTGTGTAAGTGTGCAATAGTTACACAACCAGGATTTAGAACAGGACCTGTTAACACTGACTCTGTGTATGAACACAAATGCAATGTTTCTCAGATTTACTCTGATCATCCAAGATCCAATCCGGTTATCTAGTAGGAGGAAGGTCTCTAATTAAGAAGACATGCCCACTGTCAGTGAGGTGCACTCTGTCATTCTATGGTAACACTGACAGTTGCCAGGCCTTGTTGAACATTCCCAAGGGGATCTAGGATTCCATTTACTGTAGCCATTAATGGTGCTATCCCTTACAGTACTCGGCCAGATTTAGAATACAGAATAGAAAACATTAATAATGTTATAGCCTTAAAGGAGGAGAGTAAATCTCAGAGATTATTTACATTTCAAATATAAAGAACCCCAGCAGAGATCTACATATTGCAATAATTATGTAGCCATATAATTAAACTGTATTGTTTTTTCTCCCCCTCCTTTGTATTACATCGTTAGTTAACAAGCATTAGACCAATAGTTTGTGTGTATGTGAGCAGTATTAATGAGTACCTATGAAGAAAAAAAATTGAAGTGAGGATAATATTCATGTAAAAGGGTGGAAGGGAGGTGTCATTGTTTCTGTATCATGGGAGAAGTCATTGTCAGTGTTCCTGTATCAGGGAAGAAGTCATTGTCAGTGTTTCTGTATCGGGGAGAAGACATTGTCAGTGTTTCTGTATCGGGGAGAAGTCATTGTCAGTGTTTCTGTATTAGGTTAGAAGTCATTGTCAGTGTTTCTGTATCAGGGAGAAGTCATTGTCAGTGTTTCTGTATCGGGGAGAAGACACTGTCAGTGTTTCTGTATTAGGTTAGAAGTCATTGTCAGTGTTTCTGTATCAGGGGAGAAGTCATTGTCAGTGTTCCTGTATCAGGGGAGAAGTCATTGTCAGTGTTTTAGTATCGGGGGGAAATCATTGTCAGTGTTTCTGTATTAGGGGAGAAGTCATTGTCTGTTTCTGTATTAGGGGAGAAGTCCTTGTCAGTGTTCCTGTATCAGGGGAGAAGTCATTGTCAGTGTTTCTGTATCGGGGAGACATCATTATTTTTGTTTATGTATCAGGGGAGAAGTCATTATTGTGTTTCTTTTGTAGGTCAGGTTCTGGGGGAGTCATTGTTGGGTGGTGAGGAAGAAGAGGAAGAGGAAGAAATGGACCCTGGTCCCCCCCAGATTGACCCCGCCACGGGGCAGGTCATCCCCAGACCCAAGAAGAAGAAGAGGCGGGTCAATAAGATGGGGCGCAGGAAACTCCTGGAGAACCTGTCCAACAAGCCCACAGACTTTCAGGTATAAACAAATTCTCCTTATACTCTCACCAAACCAAAAAAAAGAAAAAATACTCTAAAGATTAAACAGACCCCCACCAAAAAAAAAAGGGAAAAGAAACCATAAAGATTTTTTGTATACTTGCAGCTTTCTTCTTAGAAGATTTTTGGGTGAAATTTATATGCAAATACATGTATTGTGAATATTCTAATGAACAGTCTGTCAATTCACAATTTTACAATTTTTACCTATTTAGTTCCTGAAGGTTCTTTGTCAATACAAAGTGAAAGTTGATAATGACTAATATGATATTTACAGTAAATTTCATTTTGCATGAATAGGGATAAATCGAATTAATGTAAAGAGTGCCAATTTTATGTCCCATATAAAAATAATAAATTCATTACAGTACCCGATATATTTATCTGTTAATTTAGTAATGAACTACAGATCGATCCAAGTCATTCCACAGTTCTCCTTGACTTCACTAAAACCCAGTTTTACTGTAGTTAAATTGGGGTATTGTTTCTTTTATACAAGTATTTTAGGTGTGATAATTTATCTGGAATTTATTTCTCAATATAAAAAAAAAATTAAAAATCAAATTTTTATAAAATATTTCTGTATTCGCTAAAAAAATCAATTTTACGTTTAGCAAAATAAGTACTGAATAGTCTAATCAAACTGTGTACAGTTGTCTTATATGTTAACCTAGTAGATCGATGCTTTAAAAATCCCAAGCAATGGTTAAAACAGAATTGATGAAATATCTGTTTGAAGTAGTTTGAAGGTTGAACTAGTGTTATAATAAGGTATATATAGACAGATGTAGGACCTTGGTTGGCCATTATGGGGTGTAATATTAGTTATCCAGGTTCAATCAAGGGTGAACGGGGATATACCCGGGTTGTGTCGAATTCAACCTGGGGTAAATCCCTGTTCACCCTTGATTGGACCCGGATAACGAATTTATTTCCTATGTAAACCAAATAAATCTGTTTCCCAAGTCCAATCAAGGGTGTATTTCACTTTCAAGATATACCATTTACGCATTTAATGAATTGTGATGTCACATTTGATGCATTAACGTCACTTTATTTACCTCCGTTATGTACAGAAATTTACACCCGGCTTAATAGCCAATCAAATCTCGTGTTACAAGCTACATAGGAAATAATGACTTGTACCCTGCTCATCTGTTGGTGATTTTACTATGAGTCCCATTGATTGAGGGGGATGACTCAATAGTGACAGAATGTTTATTCTGGCCCTAACCATCAACAATGCGCCCCCCATTGAATTTCAAGTCCAGCTGTCAACTCAATTCAGGAAATCATTAAGGCCCCAGCAGGATTGGGAGGGTGACATTTAGAGGCGTAATTACATCTATACTTTATACAAATACATCTATATTTTATACAAATAAGACATGCGTGTTGAAGCAGCTTTTGGCTGAGATAATTACATCTAACACTGTGTACTGCAGCAGATATTGACGTCGGTTTTTTTCTGAACAATTCATCTGGAAAATGATCGATGTATAATATTTGACATGCATAGTACTGGACAGTGTACAAATTTTTGTAATTTCATATTTTTGCAATTTTCTTCTTCAAATGTCAGTTTTTCAGCTTAAAATCATATAAATGCCATTCAATAAATTAGTTGAGACACATCCATTCATCACTGTAGAGGTTTTGTCCCATTGGCCAATATTCCTCCAAGAACAAATATCAAAATACATGTATAAAAGCTGATGGTTAAGGTTGTCAAAGGTACATATTTTTACAAATGTTTTCTTCATCTACTTACATCATATCAAGTCAAGTTCATTGATGGCACACATTTTACAAACTTTCTCTTCAATCTATGAACAGATCAGAGTCAATTTCATTGAAAGCACATATTTCATGAATTTTCTTTTTAACCTTCCAACAGATTAAGTGTCAATTAAGTATAATGAAGGCACATTTTATGAGTTTTCCCTTTTAATCTACCAACAGATAAGGGTCAAGATCCTTGAAGCCAGACAGCTACAAGGTGGCAACATCCAGCCGGTTGCCAAGGTAACTGTAGCTAACCAAACCAAACAGACTCGAGTAAAGAAGTCGACCAACAGCCCGAGCTGGAATGAAGCATTCTTCTTCAACTTCAAGAAATCTCCTGCCGATCTGATGGATGAGCTTGTAGAATTCAAGGTAGGTAGTTTATGTGTCCGAATATCATTTTGTCAAGGTTATTAATATTAATCTCCCAATTTTCAGGAATGGCATGGAAACCCCAATGTGATGTTTTGTTTAAGTTTATTTTTTGTTTTCACAATTGAAGTTGTAGGGAATGTTATTTTTTCCTGTATTTCTGACAACTTTCTAGCATTCCTAGTCTAGATGGTTAACTGTTTTTAATTTTGTAGGTGTTCAACTCCAAGAAGCTTCGATCTGATGCACTCATTGGGTCTTTTAAGGTAAGGACAAGCGCTGAGATCTAACTTTGTTGATGTGACTATACAGAATGTGGCAGTGTAATATATGTATTATTATGGATTTCCTTGTGATTTGACAGTGTAATACATGCACTCACTTTGCCTTTCTCCTGATTTAACAATGTGATACATGTGTTATCATGGATTCCTTTGTGATTTGACAGTGTAATACACTGTGCCCCTCTTCTGATTTAACAGTGTGATACATACACTCACGTTATGTTCTCTTGATTTGACAGTGTGACGTGGGCATGGTCTATCTGGAGCCCAGACACTCTTTCCTCCACAAGTGGTTGTTGCTGAGTGACCCCGAGGATACAATGTCAGGGGCCAAGGGCTACCTGAAGGTGTGCGTGTGTGTGATTGGCCCCGGGGACGAGGCACCGGTAAGGCGGCTGTGTACTACAGATCTCTCTTCTCAATCCTCCACTTCCCATCAAGTACTACATATCTATCCCACCAACATCAAATACATAATTTGTGAAGGGAAAGACAAAGTTCACTATAGTGAGTTACTAACTCTTGTCAATAGATTAAGTTCAAACAAGAAAAGACAATATATTTTTTTAATGTTAATATTTTCAGAGCTTCAAGCCTGTAGCTTCTGAGGAATCGGATGACATTGAGAGGTAAGAAAGCGCCCCATCTTGATGTGATGTATAAAACGTGAAAAACAGTGGCTTTTGGAAACATGAATTAAGTACATTATAAATTTATGCTGCACGATGATTTACCTGGCATTCACTTCTCCCTCAGTAACCTGCTTCGGCCGGCCGGAGTCCAGTTACAGCCAGCAACCTTCACCCTCAAACTGTACCGGGCTGAGGACATTCCTAGAAGTTTGTGATGATATCTATTTATTTGATATTTAAATTCCGTTTCAAACTTTCAACATAAAAAAGCTTTAAAGTTGTTCATTTATTTAAATGGAAAACAAACTTCTTATCAATATGCGACAATTTTAATATTTTGTGTTACAAATATGCAAGTATTTTTTATGCAAAGTATAATCAATAGATTTTACTCAAGTGAAAAGGAATTGCTAGCAGTTTGGTATTAGCAGTGATAATTCACCAATTAATGTTCCTATTTTCAGTGGACTCTGCATTCATGGAGGGGATGAAGAAAGTGTTTGGTATTGGGGAGGAGCAGAAGGAACTAGTGGACCCTTACTTTGTGTTCAGCTTTGCAGGGAAAGAGGTAGCTACTGCATCATAAGAGGAAGGGTCAAGTCATAGAAAAAATCCTCCTCCATAAAAGGAGGGGCTGAGAATTGGTCATGAAGGAAATGGACCTAATCATAGTGGGAGGGGGCGTGAATCAGATTTAAAGAAAAGTCAATTGCGAGCTCTGTAGAAGATTAAAGATATACTGACCTGAGAGTAGTCCATGATGTTTGTAGAAAAAAAAAGATGTTGTATATATAATTTTTTAAAGAAATAGGAAGTGCATGTCATAAGTTTAAGCAGTTACATGTGCTTGCTTGAATGTTCCAGATCTTTGCAATAGTACAGTTGCACACAAAATTATGTTCTCTTTTTCTGTTCTACAGGTGCAGTCTAAAATCATGTACAACAATGACCATCCTGACTGGAATCAGATCCTGAAGATCGGGATACAGTTTCCATCGATGTGTGAACGCCTCAAGTTCATTGTCCGTGACTGGTAAGTCCCTAAGGAGTTTCATTTCATTGTAAAATTGAAATTTGATGACATAATTTTGTTTTATTTTTTTTATTTGTGAATGTTTTTAGCTTTAAATATGTTGTTTGTTACCAGCTTTTTATGTTGCTATATGAACCGTATCATGATTTATTGAGCTCAGGAATATGTGATATGGTTGAATGGTCACAAAAAACCAAATCCTCACCAAACATTTCATGGCTGATTGATCACTCTGTAAAACTACATTTGCATGATTTTTCTTATTATTTAGATTGTTCTAAATTTCCTATTCCCTTGGATGTCTTTATAGTATGTTTTTAGATTACATGTATATATTCATGAATGATCAAACACATTTTAAGAGGGCTGGATGGTTTTGGCCACGTGTAGACTATATTTATCTCCTTTAGTTGAAGAGCTCTGTATAAATGAAAATGTTCACAATTTTAAATATTTGGATTTTTCCTTTGCTAATAAATAGTCTATGGCCAAAAATATCATCTCTAAAATTTGAAGACATATCTGCTGGGTAATTTGTTGACCACCCAGCCTCCTTAATGGACTTGCACTTTAATTGATTTCATGATGGTAGTTATAAAGTAATTTATTGTAAGCTTGTAGCCTTGTCTGATCAGTGGCTATTCATGTTACCATCACTTTCATTTATTCAGTCATCTTCATCACCACCTTGGAAAACTATCTCAAAAAAGACCAGCTCCTCTGATTTTCAACAAGTTAAACCAATGTTTAAATTGATATTCAAATTTACTGTGATATACATTGAATTTCTTGGGTCCGATTTTCATGGATTGAAAGTTTTATGCAGGTTGGTCAGAATGTTATTTCATGGATTCAATTTTATAAATATTATGAATAGAGATTAAGTTTTTATAGTTCATTTAGGATTGAAATTTTTTGGCAAGGGGTATTTATGAAAATCCTCCAAAATGCATCCACCATGTCATGAATATAACTGAAACCAAGTACATCAAAATACATTCACATAATGGAAAAAATCAGTAAAATTTCAATTCATGGTTTGTACTAGTTCGATCAAGATTAATGACCTCATGTAGCGAGGATTTAGCTCCTGTGATAATACTTTGTCCAGCTATAAATGTATTGGTGCTGATGATTTATTGTTCCTTTTTATCCCGCCGGGAACAGGGACCGTATTAATGAAGATGACACAATTTCTTCCGCTGTTCTCTCCATTCCCACCATCTCTTCCTCCGCTCAGGGACAGGACGGTTGGTTCTCCGCTGACATATCACGCTTTAACATCTGCTTCCTGTCAAACAATCTATAGGGATTTCCTACTTGAGTTTATTTTGTTAATGATTCTACAAAACATATATTTATCTTGTAGGAATTTTTAAAATTTTTTATACCATTTCAAAGGCAAAAAATTGAAATTGAAAATAAAAGACCGAAGTAAGGCTACGTGATAATACATGACTGTAATGATCATAACAGAGGCCACTCAAGCTACGGTAATTCCCTAGAGACTTGTTGTTCATCAGAACTAGTTTACTTTTATATGTATACAGAAATATCCAGGGATATACATAATTATATATATATATATATAGAGAGAGAGAGAGAGACAGAGAGAGAGAGAGAGAGAGAGAGAGAGAGAGAGAGCCCTTTGCCATATATGTATTTCCAGGTATCAGGGCTGAACCTAACCTGTCAGGGATTGGATTGAACTTTGGAATTGTGAACAGAAAATTTTAGCTGTCAATCAAATTTTGTTTCAATTGGCACTTTAAATGTAGCTTTGCAGTGCTTTTCGAGACAGGTTAGGTGTATTCACAAACAACTACTGTCAACCAGCTATTCCACATGGCCAAAACAATATTTTTTAATACACACTGGAATAAACAGAAATAAAACAAGTGTTTTACACATAAAATGTTTTGTTTTTTTAAGATGTGTATTATGTAGGTTTACAGTAGTTGGGTCATTTTCAGGGTAGATCTTAGGGCTTGTGTTCTTTCATTATACCCACACCTCGCACAATATTTAATCATAACTGTTGTAATTGATGATCTAATGCTTCCATTCAGGTAACAAGGGATATACAGCTGTATTATTTTACCATTATATCCATTTTTATTTCAGGATTTTTGCCAGGCTATATAATCATGTACCTTATTTGCCCTTTTTGAAAATGCTAAAATACCATTTTGTAGATAACACCGCTCTTTAATTAAGAAGGGCAGATAAGGTAAAACAAAGCCGTTAAGTGTATACATGTCTATGGAAAAGTAGATACTTAAGACTGCATGGAAAGCGTTACAAAAAGGTGCAATAGTAATGCTGATTTGTTTGGTTAATGCCTTCAGGGATCGGATGACAGAGGACGACATTGTGGGGACACATTATCTCCCCTTGTCTCTCATGTGTTCCACAGGAGAATTGGGTGATTATCAATTCCAATCTAAGCACCTAGTCTCTCTCGCTATCTCTTGTTTTTTAATTTGCTTTTTTATCTTGTAGTGGATGTTACAAATCTGCTGGTCACCCAGAACTGTCCTTTTCTTTACTGTTTTACCACTGAACCAATGGTTTTTATTGGTCAATGTGTTAGAGCACTAAACTTCCTGATTGGTTAGTTGTAATAAAACCTAAACACCAAGTTTTTCATTGGTTGGTTTTATGCTGACCAATCATGGGCAAGCTTATAAATAGTGTTAGCGATGTAGCCTGGTAGCTTTTTTATTGCCTTTTCTCATTGGTTGTCTGTTTTGTGTGTCAGGGATAGAGTTACCGACGACGATACAATCGGAACCAACATCCTGTCTACTTCTCTCATCTCGTCCTCGGCAGGATCGGGTATTGAATTCAGACCACAGCGTCTGCTTCCTTGTGTAACTTATCAGTCAGAAAGCTCGACTAGTCGTGGATAACAAACCAGGGCTCCATAGCCAGGCTAGAGGCTTCCATAACTACTCTAGAAAAGCCTTGCTTCAGGGAAGGGGTGCTAATTAGTGTGGGTAAAAATTCATGGGGGTCAGATCTCCTTGTTTGTTGAAGGGATTTTAAGAGTTTATCTGACTGAAGTTTGACCTTTTTCTCTGGATGTGTGTATAACCTTATAAATGCAATCTTGATTAGTTATAGGTATTAATACTGCTCACAAACTGTTAACAAAAAGGGACAATTTCTTCCCTACTAACATACCAACTAACTGACATATCACTGTATATTAAAAACTAGCTCACTGATTACTTACATATTCTTACCAATGTGGACATCTCTAGTTTGTGTTTCCTGCTCTTGGCTCTCTTCGCTCTTTGTTAGACCCACTTATAATTGTATTTCAGACAGTTGTTCAACAAAAAAGTCTATAATAACTCTTTTCACAGAAATGAAGACCAGTCCTTTTCTTCGGATTATCCAAACTTATTTCCATATACATTTATCTAGATACAGCATTTTAAGAGTATTATAAGTATTCTTCCTCGTCTTTTGACCAGCTCCTGCTTTTATTTTTCATTTCTATTCTGGTGTTTTGTCTTCGAATCTTTCTGTGATTGCTATAATTTCTAGGAAATTATTATCATTCTTATGAATGCGGTTTACTTGAAAAAAAGACACTGAAAATTCTTCAGAATGATGCATGATTGATACAGAAAAAAATATAATAAATTCTGTATAGTATATAATACTTATGATGTTTCAAATCAATCTTCTTGTGAATGCAATGCGGACTTTAAAAGATACACAGCAAAACTCAATTATAGCGAATTTCAAGGGACAATAGAATAAATTTTATAATAGCCGTCATTCATTATACGTTTATATTGAATTCGTAAGAAATCTTAAAGCGAATTCATTTTGAAATAATTGGCTGACAATACTTCAAGCTATCATAAGTTATAAGTGGCAATTTTCAATAGGTTTATATAAGAACTTTGCCGGGACCTGAATAAGAATTTTTTATAGCCGTAAATTTGCTGTATATGTTCTTTATATTCGAGTTTTGCTGTATCCCGGTATGTGTCTCTATTACAGTTACTACTTCTTTTGTATTGGGATTATTTAAAACAATATATTTACATCTACTGAGTATGATTCCCTCTATTTCTTACGGAAACTTTAGTTAATTCATAGCTCTATAGAAACTGCAGAACAGAAATCTTCATGCCCCGTTTATCGATTGGTCAAATCCTACAGCGACTGAAACTGACAGGAAATTGACAGGACTGAAATCTAAACACCCTGTTTATCAATTGGTCGAAACCTACAGTGACCTAAGAAAAATCATGGACTGCACGAAATTATCATGATGATGTCAGACTCAAATTCCCATATGTTTCTTTTAGCTAACGTACTGATGTACATTAACAGTAATTTAGTTAATTAAACTTACTTTTTACAATCAATTTATTAATTTTTTTAAAATAAAGATGTAAATATAAACAGTAAAATGCTTCTTCTGTGATTCATGCGGGTTATGAAGGTAGCGATCATTGCAGAAAAAATTTACATAACCCGCTAACGTGAGTTATGTATTTTTTCTGCAATGTCGCCACCTTCTTATCCCGCATGAATCACCAAAGAAAGCATTTTATTGTTTAAATGAATGCATTCAACATTCTCAAGTAAACAAAATATCCAGCACCTTACTTCTCTCCTTCAATTTTCTTTGTTATTCAATTTTAATAGTGTGATTTGAATATATCTAATGTTTTCAATTGTACTATCTTAAGTTTGTTAAAAAAAAGTGATTGCCACTTGAAGGATTCTTGAAAGTTTCACATGATATTTTTCTTTGCTTCTTAATCTACATTCATAGTTGATATTATTTACTTGAATCTGTATTTTTATTCACCAAATACCAACTTTAAAAAATAATGGAAAAAAATTCAATAATTTTTATTTTCACTGCCAAACAGGGTCTGGTAAAGCAATGAACTGTTTTTATTTTTATTTTTGATTTTTAAATTAAATTATGTGAACAGTTAATTTACATGGACTGATTCATTTATTGGCTTTGCTTTTCTTCTCCCACTGAAGGCCCCGAAGATGGTAATTGTCTAGTATTTGATTCCTTTTATAGTGCTGCACACATTTTTTTCATACTATTAGATATATAATTACTACAGTAACAGCCTAATTAATATGCACAGTGAATTTATTTGAGAGTGGTCTTTTTGTTTTTATTCATAATGATATAAACTTCTCAAACAGTGCCTTATATATTTTTAAAAAAATACTACATGTATATATTACTGGTGAACAAAATAAAACCAGATTTTATGAGGTAAAGTTTATTGAAACAAAGTTTTGTATTTTTCCAGGCCAGTTTGATAGTAATATCTTTTGGTCAATTCTGGCATCCTTGCATAATCATATTGTGCATTTATACAAAATAAATTAATGTTTGATGCTTAGAATGGAGACCATTGTTATGACAATTTGAAATGTGTATCTGGAATGTAACCTGTCCATCCTTCAGGGATAAGTACCTCAGCTATATTTCTAAGAAATTAGTTCATTTCTAAGAATTGCTACTGTAAGATATATTTTTGTGGTGCATAGAAACTTGAAAATTTTGTTAACAACACTACCACCATTCATATAAAGGGTCAGTAACATAGAATTGTTTTCACCAGAGAGTCAAACTATCACCATAATTTTATTTAAACCTTTAAAAGTACCAGTGAATGTGTATATTAAGGTAAAATCAAGACTTTTTTACGCCTATTCAAGTTTCTTTTGGCACCTTCATATTTATATCAATCAAAGTCAAACAAGCTTTAAAATGGAATTTAAATGAACTGCAATGGTATATATTGTTAGATGTTGACTTATAATCGCTGAAGGATGGACATTAATATCAACAGAATTCATGTTTGTTTTATTTTTTTAAAGTACATAAATTTAATTTGTATGACAGCTAACTTGATCTCCTCCACTTTCCTTCAAATACTAACTGCTCCCTGTGTTACTAACTCAATAACACCTCCTACTCTATAGCCGTCTGCTTCCTTGTATGCACTTGATTTGATTGGATTATTTTGAACAGTGAAATGAATGTAGAATCGGATGTTGAATGTTTGATAGATTGTGACTGACAAAATGAATGGGATTGGGCAATGATGGTGCAGGCTTGATTTATATTAACTATATAAAGATTCAATTTGTTCATGTTTTGTTTAATGTATGTTTGAATGTTTTCATAATATTTTGTCACATTTTAACTTTAACAGTTTCAAATTTTATCTTTTAATTGAAAAACAAACAAACAGAAATCCAGTTAGATATTGTAACATTATTATATGTTCATGAATATTTAAACAATACACAGAATATAATGGAGGTCTTTATTGTGTTGTACTTTGATGACCTTTAGGTTTTCTGCCGACCTTTGGCCCCAGTTTTGTGAACTTTTACGGGTCAACTCGGGAATACTCTGACCTCCCTGATGAATACGACGACCTTAACCTTGGAAAGGTAATTATAAGTGGAGTATTGAATTATAATGAAGAAATCGCATCACGGGGTTGGGAGTGGAAGGTGGGGTGTGAGTAACCAAAACTAAACATGGATAATTATAGAGACAGGGTAAATATAGGTTTGCGGGGGTTAAAAAATTATAAAAGCTGTTGGTAATTCTACTTTTACCATCTTTCCTAAACTATTTTCATAATTGTAATTTTTTTAGCATGTTTTTATCACAGTATTATAAGATAGAATTCAATTAGAAAAGGATTCTAGTTTGTATCTTTGTTATGACTCACATACTGGCTGTTATACGGATCACTTTGATTGACAGGGAGAGGGTGTGGCCTACAGAGGGAGAGCCTTGGTGGAAATACAGACAACTCTGGGCGAGTTACCTGAGGTACCTGTGGAGGACATCAACAATGATGACATTCTCCGAGTACAGGTAAGTCCACCGCATATATCAGGCAACATGAAAATACCACTTACCTGAGAATTGCTGGTTAACTGTGTTGTATTCTTTCTGAAAACAAATTTATTACATGGACGAGTGCATTATCCTGAATTTTCTTCTCAGAAATTCATGAGACGCAGAAAATACAAACTCCATGCTGCATTCCTCAATGCTACAATGGTCAGCGCTATAGATGCTCCCGTGGAATTTGAAGTCAGCATTGGTAAGCAGCATCACAGTTCTTGGCTACTGTCTTCATCTTTTTTTCTGTAATAAATGGCCAGTATTAATCAAAGTTATCATGTTTGTTAAATTGAATTTTTGAAACTGTTGTTGATTCCTAATTTCTTACATATGAAAACTTCATATCTTTCATTTACAATTCATATGCTTGTAATTTTTGTTTTTAGCTCACCTGAGCTGAAAGGTCAAGTGAGCTTTTCTGATCAAAATTTGTCCGTTGTCTGTCGTCGTTGGCGTTGGCGTTGTCGTCGTTGTTGTTGGCGTTGTAAACTTTTCACATTTTCATCTTCTTCTCCAGAACCACTGGGCAGATTTCAACCAAACTTGGCACAAAGCATTACTGGGTGAAGGGGATTCAAGTTTGTTCAAATGAAGGGCCACACCCTCTTTAAAGGGGAGATAATTTAGAATTATTGAAATTTGTAGGTATTTTTCAAAAATCTTCTTCTCAAAAAGTATTAGGCCAGGAAAGCTCAAATTGGAGTGGAAGCATCCTCAGATAGTGTAGGTTCAATTTTGGTTAAATCATGGTCCCCAGGGGTAGGGTGGGGCCACAATGGGGGATGAATTTTTACATAGGAATATATAGAGAAAATCTTTAAAAATCTTCT
>WFKH01010211.1:2752760-2790897 GCA_016163765.1 Magallana hongkongensis
AAGTTTGTTTAAATCATGGTCTCCGGGGGTAGGGCTGGGCCACAATGTGTGTGAATTTTTACATAGGAATATATAGAGAAAATCTTTAAAAATATTCTCAGAAAGTTTTAAAGTCCAAAAAGCAGTAACTTGTGTGAAAGCATGGGTTGTGCAGATTAAAATTTGATCAAACCATGATTCCCTAGAGAAAAGTGGGGCCACAAAGTGGGGGGGGGTTATATAGGAATAGAGAAAAATCTTCTTACAGGTACAACAACAAAAGGGGCTTGGTATTTACCATAAAAATATGTGGATAAAAATCGGTAGATATTTTAAATTTTTTGAGCAATATCTACTGTACTTAGTTGTCAAGATATTTTGATTTTGATACTGTAATGCTTATTTGATCAGAGTTTAGGCTATTGTTCCTCAGGTGAGCGATGTGGCCCCTGGGCCTCTTGTTAAGAGTAAACAATTGAGCCTTTATTTAAGTATTTAATGCCTTAACGCTGTATGATAATTTGTCTGCACCGCTTGGTGTGTTATTGGACCGACGACATCCAAAAATAAGCATTCAATGCTTATATTTATATATTCACACTGATGTCTATTTTTATGAAATATTTGTGTATTGTCGCTTTAAAGCCATTATATAAGCTCTTATATAGTCAGGGATATGAAACATACCTGGAACAGCCATATAAACATGTTATTTACTGTAAATTCCTTATTTTACGCGTGTACTTAATCCGCGATTCCGCTGTTTTGCATTAAATTGCGAGAATATAGAATCGGAAACACCAATTTTTTGTTATAATTTCATATAGCTCAAAACTGTTTGAAAATCAAAATATTTATTCTTTGCGTTTAATGAGGAATTTACAGTAGTTCGCTTCCGCGACTTAAAATAAAGTGTCAGAAACTTTGTCAAAAAAATTCTTTTTTATTGATGATTAGATATGATTTAACGATTATTTTCCATTAGTACATATATCAAATTGGTTATGTAAGTTTGAACTTTTCATTTAATCTTACATTAATGAATATACAAACTCAAAATGAGTGACGACGTTTACATTTTTGCTCATGGCGCATGAATTAACTAAGTGTATTCAAAGGAAATTGAACATCGCATATTTCCAATGCAAACATAAGGGGGAAATATACACTGAATGTAAATATTATGCAACTAATAATTTTTATCTTGTTTTCAGGTAACTATGGTAACAAATTGGATGAGAATACGGCTCCCTGCCCATCAACCACACAGCCAACCAATGCTGTGTTTGATGGCTGCCATTACTATTTCTTGCCCTGGTCTGGTACCAAACCCTGCGTTGTTGTTGAATCCTCATGGGAGGACATCAGCTTTAGGCTGGAGGGGCTCAACTTACTGCTCAAAATCATAGACACACTGGTAAGATAGGAAAGTGAAGAAGGAACAAAACCTGAGCTTAAAAGCTATTAACTCAGGCAAGAAATGTGGATTTATATGTAAATCAATGCTTTATATTCTGTAGGAAGCCAACATAGAGCAAGTGAGAATTGGAATCAAGGCCAAGCTGCCAACCCCTGAACTCGCTCAGCTTCTGATCTCACTGCTTGATCAGCTGGAACAGGACTGCAGGTCAGTTGAAGGTTAAAGTTCAAAGTTGAATATTGCCCAGAAAGGTTACCTTAGGACCTTTCTAAATATGATGTATTTACTCAGTAGATATTTGATGTTTACACTTTGATTTTCAGGAAAAAGCTGCCAGAACCCACTCCAAGCAGACATGTTAGCAATGAGCTAGATAGACTCACTCGAGATTACCGTGAGTTTGAGCTGGAAACTATCACTGAAAATGTCATCAAACTAAAAACGTCGGCAACTGATGTACAGGAGGCAATGGCAGAAGTTGAAAACTATTTACAAATACTCAAAAATATAGCTAAAGAGGTGAGTCAACCCATCTACAGTGAAAATGACTTCTGTTAAAATTGATGTTCTTGCCCATTTGGTGTATAGGTATTTAATGCATTTCTCACTGAATGTTATTTATATTTTAGCCTCAGAACAGTATGCCTGATGTGGTGATTTGGATGATCAGTGGGGACAAGAGACTGGCGTACTACAGAATCCCGGCCAATGAGGTTCTGTGGTCTCAGAATCCCGACTACATCGGGAGACTGTGCGGCCGACTGCAGACTCTACAGCTCAAAGTAAGAATAAAATAGAATGAATAACATAGGAAAATATTTACATAAACAAATTCTTCTTCCAAATGACATTCATGTTAACGTTTTGTGGTGAAAAAGGGGAAGAATTAGACTACAAAAGAGGTAGCTTTTTCAACGGAGCATTAACTCCAAAGAGATGTTTAATTTCAATGGCTTCAAAAAATATTTTTATTGTTATCCAAACAAAACAGATTTTGTGAAAAAGCAGTAGATTTAATGATAAAAATGATGGGAAATGTAGTTAAAAAAAGGTGTAGACTTCTGTGTAAAGTGGTAGAGTTAATATGTATGCAAAAAGTTTTTGTGTTAATCTTGGTATCCATTTCCACTAGCTTTTTCTCATAATAACATACATGAACATGTACTTTCATTATCTACTTTCAGTTTCCGGGTTTGAAGGCGGAGAAGGAGAAGGTGAGCGAGATTCCCGCGTTGCTGCGGACCAAGATCTGGCTGGGACTGGCTAACGAGGACGATGCATGGCATCGCATGCAGAACGAGGGCGAGCTGGCCGTCTATGCAGAAACCGTCAGTACTTCCTGTCTCTTGTAATCCACAAAGTAGTCAACTATAACTTAATTCAGGGATAGGGAATCTAGCAATCATGTTTGAGAGTAAATGACACATGTTTGATATGTATAGGTACAAGCACAGTTTATGAGTGATTTTGTCAAAGATTCTGCAAATATTTATTAAAGACTTGTCCTTTTGGCCCTGAATTTTTGGGGAAATGGCATGTTATACAAGCATATTACCAATATTAGATTTTCTGTGCCAATTTTGATCACATCTGATTTAAGTGTTGTGGTGAATAACCTTAACCAAATGTTGTGAAGTGTAAGGGGTGGAAAACAGAAATTTGGTCAATAAAACTTCCAGAAAAATAAATCAAAACATTGTAATTATACAAGTAATCTGAAAAGGATTTCTATAATATTGATTTAACATCTATAATGTGTTAATAACAAATGCACTGTACCTTATTTTACAGTATGAGAACCAATGCAATATACCTGTGGTAGGCTGGACCAAGAAGGGCCCCCTCGGTCGCCCCAAGTGGTCAGACAGTCAAGGAAAGGTAGGCTAACCACAGCCATTGAACCATTGTATGATAATCTTATCTGAGTGATGCTTAAATAATAAACATGTACTTGTACTTGGGTGTGTATGAAGGCATTGAATGGCTTTAATGTGCCCTTGTTCTGATATTTACAGTGTAGCTTGCCCCGTGAGAGCTTTGAGCCACCCCCGGGATGGAGGTGGGAGGGGGACTGGTATGTCAGTCCTGAGCTCAGGTGAGTGGATCGAACATTGTTAAAAAATAATCAAGGCAGTTAGGGGTGTTGTTAGCGCTTAATGGATGTCTTGATTCATCAGTGGAATATGCATGTAATGCTTCTGTGGAATGATGATGTAAAGACATTGCTAGTTAGCTTATGATGAATTTTGAGGGATATGGTTGAGTCTTTCATAGTTAGTCGGTTTATAAAGAAATACAAGTGATGGTAAAGACTTCATTACAATTGGCTGTAGTTTTGTTCAGTATGCATTCAGCAAATTGTGATTTTATGGAATATTATTGTAAAATTCTGAATTAGTACCAATATATCAGTTCATGTTTACTTCTGAGGCAAGGTTAGGTCTCCATTACAATTGGCTGAAGTTTTGTTCAGTAACTACATGCATTAGTTGTTGTGTTTGTCATTGATAGTAATGCTCTCTATCTCAATTGGCTGTGCTGCATTAACTGACTGTGTGTGTCTCCTACAGTATGCTGTTTGACAAGGATGCCGGTCACAAAACGTACATGGAGGAGTGCTACGAGATGCATTCCAGGCTTCCAGCTGCCAGCTGGGGACCAGCTACAAGACCCTGGACTGATGTGGTGGGTGGTGTAACTGTAGTAACAACAGCTAGTTGTACACTGGTTCTAACATTGTCTTGTTCATGTTCATATTTCTTGTAGAAAGGGGACGAGATGGCCCCCAAGGATTATCTTGTTCATGTTCATATTTTTTGTAGAAAGGGGATGAGATGGCCCCCAAGGACTCTGTGGACCTTCCCCCAGGCTGGATGTGGGAGGATGTGTGGCAGATCGACCTGTCCCGGGCAGTTGATGAGGAGGGGTGGGAGTACTGTGTAGAGGCCACCATGGGCGGATACGGACCGGTTGAGAAGCGGTACCACCTGTGTAGGCGCAGGCGCTGGGTTCGAACCCGGAAACTGGTTGAGGATGCCAAACAGAAAAAGCACAAGGTGAGAGCACTGTGACTGAAATCTGAAAAAAAAATATAGATTTAAAATATCAAAGGGTGTTATATACATGTTTATAAATCTTCTTGAAAACAAGGGTCCAACCTTTGGTCATCTGGGATAGTTTACTTTGATTGGAATCCTTTGTTCATTGTAAAATGATATGTGTGTAGTTATATGTCTTTTCATGACTAGCTTGATGTATAAAAAAGCAGAATTTGAATTTTGGAACAGAATAAGACTATGAATTTTCTTTATGTTTTTAACAGCTCATTCAGGTAAAATTTGGTTTGTTAGCATGATGTTTGACCTTTTTTCAGTTTTGAAGCATTCTTGCTTGTTTGACCATGAAAAAAGTCACCATCCCATTCATTTGGCCCTATATTTCTAAAACCATGATCCTGTTCCTTTGATTATGTTTTTCCTATGATATACATGTACATGTACTTGTCAGTGAGTTCTTAATTTGAATTAAATAAATAAATTGTCTTGAGAGACATTTTACATATATATGGTGCAGTATATTTTTTTTGTCAAATTTTGAAAGTTTTGTGCTTTTTAGGTCACCTGAGTCACTCAGGTGACCTATTGCTATCTGTTTTTGTCCGTCGTCGTTCATCGTACGTCGTTCGTTGTTTGTTGGTCGTAAACTTTTGAACATTTTTAGCTTCTTCTCTGGAACCACTGAACTAATTTCAATCAAATTTTGGCCTCTTCTAAACTTGTGAATTTCATGGCCCCTGGGTCAGGGGTTCATATGTTATGGTGGGGCTCTAATGATTATGTAGTGAAAATACACATGTACATTATTTCTTCAAAAATCTTCTTCTCTGCTTCTGGGTAGTAAGCCCATGAACTAAGTACGTAGTTATGATGGGGAAGAATGCCTCTTCCAAAATTGTGAATTTCATGGCCCCTGGGTCAGGGGTTCTGGTGTTGGGGGGGGGGGGGGTTCTAATTATTATATAGAGAAAATGCATTAATTCCTCAAAAATCTTCTCTCCTCCATGATATTAAGCAGATGAACTAAGTACATAGTTATGATGAGGAAGAATGCCTCTTCCAAAATTGTGAATTTCATGACCCCTGGGTCAGGGGTTCATGTGTTAAGATGGGGCTCTAAATGAATGCAGTAATTCGTTGAAAATCTTCTCCTCTGCTCTTTGGTATAATCCAATGAATTAAGTACATAGTTATGATGAGGAAGGGTGCCTCTTCCAAAATTATGAATTTCATGGCCCCTGGGTCAGGGGTTCTGGTGTTAGGGCAGGGCTCTAATGATTATATAGGGTAGGGTGATGTAATTTCGACCGATTATTTTTTTTGTACTTAAGATTTGTTCAATTATGTCACTGTAAGTTATGGAACAATTTTAGAATTTAGAAAGTTTATTGGAATAAACAATCCCGGAATATTAAAAATGATTTCATAAGCCCTGTAATTATAATGCACATGAATATACATGTACATTGCAAAAGTCACACTGCAGTTACTCAGGTGACCGATAAGGCCCATGGGCCTCTTGTTTCCATGATAATGATTATGAAACTCTGGGGCACCTGCTACAGTTTTGTTCCTCCCTCAAATGGCTGCTGTATGTATTGGCTTTATCCCACCATCAGTTTTGTCCTTCCAAGCTTGTTTGTAAAGATTTCCATCACCTCACCTCCAGAGATTGATCTAAAATCATGTATGATTAAAATCATCTCTGAGTATGAAGACAAGACTCCATAGCATAAAGAACCATTACCTTACCCATTGACTGCTGTTTTAAAAGCATGATGGTGAAATCAACAAAATGTTTAATATTCAAGTTTATTTTCTACTACAAGCAATATACATGTAATATAAAAGGAAAAGCCATCACCCATGTCTGGATACAGCTTATCTTTTTATATTTTATGTCTTCAGACTTCTCATTTGCTTTGTAATGGTAGCAATTTTTTTTTTATCTAATTACTGGTAACTTCTTTTATGGATATTGATTCATTCTGTTGTTAACTAGGTAACAGAAGCAGTTTTTATATGTCATGTGATGATTGATTTTTTTTTTTGCAGGAGAAAAAGATTGAAGAGGCGGCTGAGGGGTGGGAGTATGCTCCCTTGTTCAACCTCAAGTTCCACGCCACTGAGCGCACGATGGACATGGTTCGCCGCAGACGCTGGCATCGCAAAATGATATGTGAAAAGAAGGGGGCCGACTGTTACTTTGCCATGAAGTTTGAGGTACTAAATGTTTGTGTGTGAAGCTCTGTGTTAAACACTGGACGTCAGTATCTTACAACATACTGTATACAGGGAAATATTTGCCCCCATTTTATTTTTGCCCCTTTCGCCCTTGTTTTCAGTGGGCAAATTTAAGGCTGGTTGAATTGAAATGAGACAGAGTTATCTCTTTTAACACAATTATGTCTGGATGAAGTTATAGGTAAGATGGGGCAAACCATTTACAGGTATAGAAAACGGGGCAAAAATAACTTGGGGAAAAATAACCCTGTTTATTAAGTTATGTTCAGATTTTTACTAAAAAAAATTATTTAGAATGTTGATTTTGATGACATTGCAGGGCAAGAAAAAGGTAGAGCAATAAGTGTTTCCTCTCTTGATGTCAGAAATTGCTCCTAGTTTTGTTTACTTTCCTAATTTGTTAATGAGTTTTAGCATGTATGTTGTTTTGTTTTCCTATTTTATTTAAATTAAAGTTTTTCAATACATGTAGTATGAAATGATGCAATTTTCAAGGATGAATTTTTGCATGCTGTTATATTTTACATGGAAATTAAGCTATTTTCCTAATATTGCATACAATATTTTGTAATGATTGATTTTGATTCGTATAAAAAAAAACCTAAACATCTTAAGCATGAAGCTTGAATGTTGATGTGGCAAAATTGTTATAATTTTTTAACTGAATATTTATTGTTACAAGTATTTCAAGCAGACAATTTTGAAACTAAGAGAGATTACAAGTTCAATTGTATTTATAGTTAAACCACTTTACTTATACATGTACATCATTATCTATGTGTTTACAAACAGTGGATTTCATCTATTAGACGTTTAACTTTCTCTATTGTTACCAATGACTGACCCTCCATATCACAAGCTGATTTTGCTTTTGTATTATATTTTTCAGGATGAAGATGACAAGGAGGACTTCAATGCAGCATACGCTGCCCCCAGGATGTTCCTGACCTTCAAAAGTACATCCTTGACCTACCTTGTCCACATTAAAACACTGTGTTTGACCTGACAGAAATCAATCAAAATCATATATAATAGATAATAGCACTCTGATTATTCACCAGATTCTTGTATTCCAAAGCAAATCTTCTGATTTTGAGAAACTTTTTTTTTTTTGAGGAAATATTTAGGGGGAGCATATTTTGAAGAAAAATAAAGGTGTTCTAATTTTTTGGTGTATTATAGCTTCAACTTAAACATAGAACTGACCAAACTCAAGATTTAGAAGCTAAAGCAAAGAAATAAATATAATGCGCTCATTAATTTCATTATTTCTTCATTCCAGAACCATTCAAATACCAGATGAGAGCCTATATCTACCAGGCTCGGGATCTGTTGGCCGGAGATGAGACAGGTCTCTCAGGTGAGCTTACCTACAGGTAATTAGTAGACCTCTTTACCTGGTCATATAGAGGAAGTAAGAAAAACATTTGATTTAGTGTTAATACATCTAATATTTTTCTATTTTCAAGCTTTTTACGCCCGATGAATATTTTTAAGGATTTTTTTTTAGGAGAATTTGTTTTTCTGTTTTACACCCCATACTTATGTAAATCCTAATGAACTATTAATCCATATATCTCTATACAGTAACTGTAATCATCTTATTTAATAAGCTCAAAATCTTTAAAATTTCACAATTAACTACATGAATGTTAAAGGGTAGGTTTTACAATGATTTTAATTTCACAATCATTAGATATCTTGTACTTGCATGAATCTTTACATCATAATGAAACAATAAGGAGGATAGGTCTTCAAAACCATCCTATTATTTTCCACTTTTACAAGTTTCCCTGGAGGATTTTTTTATGGATATGTCAATTGTTTTAGACCCCTACGCCCGAGTCTCTTTCCTGACGCAGAGCTCAGTGACAGAGAAGAAGGAAAAATCTCTCTGTCCAACCTGGGACCAGACATTAATCTTTGAGGAACTAGAAATTTACGGTGACCCCCGGGCTATCGAAGAGAACCCTCCAGAGGTCGTGATCGAGTTGTTTGATTATGACAAGTTTGTAAGTACATGTTCTACATTAAATTTTGTATCATGAATTTGTTAACAAGATTAAAACAAGACATTGCTGAAACTTGATTTGGTTATTTAGTAAAATAATGATTGCTAAATAAATATCTCTTATTTTAGGAACAGAGCAATTTAAACTAATTTGAATTTTACTATTTTCATAAGTTTGAATGTAGTAAATATTGTACATAAATGTACTACAGAATCAGATTGATTTATTTTGTCATTATCAATTATCATGATATTGAAAAAAAAACCAACTACCGGTAAATTCTTTACTATGCATCCTTATTTTTAATTTTTGTAAATAATACATTATTGACTTTGTAAACTTCTGTCAGGGATCTAATGAGTTTCTGGGCCGGACTAAGGCCGTTCCCATGGTGAAGCTGGACCCGGCCGACGCCAGAATGCCGGTCCTACAGTGGTACCCCATCAGTCGGGGTCAGGAGGACGGGGGCGAACTACTGGCCGCCTTCGAACTCTTCCTGGTGGGTGTCAAATGTGTCCTTGTGACCTTGAGATCTGCAGGATGCACAAATTATATAACAGCCCTACAAAACACTATCTGCTGTCCTTTAATTTTATCTCTAAAAGTAATTTAACTGAAGAAATATTTCATTCTTAGTACTTACATGTATTGCTCTGTATTGTTAAGTAGGCTTGAGCTGAAAAAAAGCTGCTGGATTCTGTTATAGCTGTGTAGGGGTGGGGGTTGGGGGTGAACACTTTGTAATGAGGCTAAAATGGGTTAGAATTGCACTTAACTGTATATCTTTATATGATGAAAACTAATTCAAACCTAAAGTACTAAATTTTTGTGGTACATGTATTGTAATGTAATGCCATTAGCTGTTCTTGACTCTTTTGAAAAGTATTCTAATTGAGGAATTATTTCATAATTCTAAACACTACTTCATTACTCTGTGTCATGAAGCAGCTAGACTTGTGCTCAGTTTGAGCTGGGTGGGTGTGGGGGGTAAATACTCTATCAAACAGGCTGCATTAGAAATTAGTTAAATTTCTTTTAACTGCATGTCCATCTCTATAATATGAAAACTTATTCAGCCTAAAGTACTAAAACTCTGTGGTATTGTAATGTATTTTCTCATGTTATTAAGCAGCTGTTTATATTCAAACAAAAACACAAAAATTTTAGGATCAGGGCTATGAGGTAATCAGGTTTTCTTATACCAAACAAAATGTTTCCATGGTGACCATAATTTATTTTAAGTGGGCCATAGGGTTACATTTTTTTTATCTGGGTGCTTTTATTGTTTTTCCTCTTTGATGAAATTATTCCTGGGGTACATTTGACTGAGGTATTAAGTTGTTGAAATTTATTTTAGCTGCAAAAGAAAACTAATCTTCCCCTTTTATTCTCCTCTATATATTCGGTTTTGGTATAATTTTGATCATTACGTTTTGTTTAAAGCCTAATGCTTTGCAGCTCTGCATGAAGCTGTGCATAATTTTTTCGCGTTATCAGCTGTAACAGTAAATAATGACCAGATAGCAGAAATAGCTGTGTATTAGTATTTTCCTCCTCTCACTTTTTTTCTGTGCTAAGTTTACTCTGTGATATGCAGGTGCCAGACAAGAATGCATCCATGGAAAGTCTGGTCAGTACACTAATTCTGAGTGGTATTTTACCAGTACTAACACTAGCTGCTAGTCTCTGTACCAATCACCCTTTATACTACCAGGGTTGTACTAACTTATTCCAAACAGCCTCTGTAATGTCTTGGAGGATGTGATTGAAGACTACAGATATTAACCATTATGGGCATGTGTCTGCCTCAGTTAAATGTTGTTTTGAGCAAACTGTCATCTGCAATGACTGACTGGGGTTTTGGCTGACACTCAAGGGGGTGGGGGGAGAAGGTGGGGTCAAATGATAAATAAGCTCTTTTCTCAATTTTCTGGTTATACACAACTAATTCTCTATACCCTGTTCATTTCACTGACTGTGTGTGTGTGTGTTTGTGTGTGTTATTTCACTATGTGCCATGATTGGTGTTGACTGGTGCTGTCCCACAGAAGGACACAGACTTTCCCTGATGTGTAGGAGTGACGTGGGAGTTGCCCATTATTAGGCCACTTAACTTAATGACACACCCACTTACACATTGTTACTGTTACATTGACCTGCAATGATAATTATTTCTGTCACATTGCTGTTTGCTAGTTAAATCAACAGATGGGGGTATGTAGTTAAATTATTCATCTAGTGCTTATGGCTCTACTCAGTTCATGCCAACACTGCATTGTTTGTGTACATTACTTCTGTAAATGGTATCATACACTGAAACAGCTAGTAAAGCATTCTTCCAGAATCTGAAAATAAAGAAATTCTCATTCTCATTGATAAATAGAGCTCCATATTGCCTGTAACTGTGTTGTCACAAAGCTTAAAGTCAGAGACCAATCATTGCTTCAATCTCGGCTATATATAGACAGGATACAACATGGAATCCTGTGGCATGTGTCCAGCATCAGAAAATTCAAACATGCTTTCTTACTATCACTATCAACAAGCCAGTAGATCACATGTTCATGTACATTAAGAAACACCAGTTTAAACCTAACTTACATCGTGGGTTATGGGTGAGGAGGTATGTGAACAAAGTCATATAAGAAAGCTGATTGGATGAAGTTGGCCCATTAGTATGTTAATGACCTGAGTCACACAGACATAGCATGAGAATGTACAAAGAGCACTAGAGTACAGTTACACTGAGTTCAGTGAAGTCTTTGTCCTAAAAAATGTTCTGTAGTCAAAACATACTAGGTCTCCCTCAGGGATACTGCATGAAAATAAAATAGTGCATGAACCAGAAAACCAGGTAGTGCACCTTATTCAGATGTCTAGTAGTTGAAAACTTTTATAGTTTTAATTAACATAAACTAGTGCATGAAACTGGATTCTAATTGACCAGACTGACCAAGCATTCGGGAACTTGACCCAGACATTCATCAGAGTTGTATCGTCTTATTGCTTATTAAAGACTTGTTCTTCAGATTTGATATTGACTAACTAAATGGTTTTGTCCAAAGCTCATTTTGTAACTAAACTCGTAATTCTTTCTGTTAAAATTCAAAACAGAAAAAAATCAATGGTTTCAGAAGTTAACATCATGTTTTGAAAACATCTGTATTTTGTTATGATTATGAATATTCATTTAGTACTTATTATATATTAAATAATATGTATAGTGTAATTATTTATAACTTTATTCATTAAAAACATTCTGTATTAAATAACCTTATATGGTCAGTCAGAAGGTGATTGTTCATTATGATTATAAATCCCAGAATTGTTTCAATCAAATCATTCATAGATTTACTAAGTCTTGTAATTACTGGTATTATTTCCTAGTTTTAATTATTTGTAAATTCATTTCTACATGCATGAATATATATATAATTACATGTATATACATTGTATATTTTTTTATAAACATTAAATCCCATATCATAAATGTACAAGATACATGTATATTGTAATAATTCATGTATAGATAATCTGCTAGATAGATTACTCAAATATAAGTTCTCCAGAGCTTCAGTGCCCCTCAATTTGATATTTTATCATTGAATACAAAATACTGGCCCCTTGCCTGTCTCGAGCTCCTGACAAGAGATGGTTGAGAATGCTTTACCATTAGCATGACTAGACAGCTTGTATTTTTATACTTATGTAAATATTCATTGGAGAATTATTATTCTGGTTATGGACCAAATATTTACTTTAGTCATCTGTTATAAAGCTAGAAATACTTTTGTATGAGATGATACTAATCAAGCAGATTATAGAACTGAAATGTTTTTGATGATAAGAAGTTTAATGTATTACCAGGATTACTGGCTAGTAGAAGCTTTGACTTTAAAGTATTAAAAATTTCTTTTTACATTGGTTTTGCAAGAATTCACACCAGCTATTGTTAAATAAAGGTACTTTGACAGCATCTGTATTTTAAATTTAAAGCTGGCAGGATCTGACCTACCATTTTTACCTCCAAAGAAAGGAGATCTCTTCCTTGTACCCAATGGAATTAGACCTGTTATGCAGAGAACTGCTATTGAGGTAAATTTTGGAAAACAATCTTCTCTAGGAAATGAACAAATCTAATTTAAAATATTGAGTTTGACTTAAAAGCAGTACTTCATATCATATTTTTAGAAATTTGTAGCATTCATCAAGTTTGTTGAATAAAAAAAGATATTATGTGTTAAATTAACAGCCATGCAGTGATAATTGTATTGTAGAAGTACATTCAGATTTGACCCAACCTTATCCTCTATTACAGGTGCTATGCTGGGGTGTAAGAAACATGCAGAAATTCCAGCTGTCGGCAGTTACCTCCCCTAGTATTGAGTTTGAGTGTGGCGGCCATGTTCAGGAGTCCAATGTGATTAAGAGTACCAAGAAGAACCCAAACTTCACTGAGAACATTCTGTTCTTTGATGTGGTAAGTTGTTGGGTCTGGACCAATATGCTTAATGAGGGGTGTGATCTAAACATTGATGTCTGATGAAGAAACTAGATTCATTTAGTTGGGGGAAGGGGTTAAAAGTAAAAAAGAATTTGTGTTCTGACATTGATAATTGAATTGAAATACAAAAATGTAGTGCATATTTTACATAGGACTTTAGATTATTAGTAATAGTAATGTTTATTTTTATGAATAAAATGAATACTGGTATGTTATTTATAGTGATATAAATACTTGTTACTTGATAATCAAATCTCTACCATTGTAGATGTTGCCGCGTGAGGAGCTGTACATGCCACCAATGAACATCCGTGTCCGGGACCACCGACAATTTGGCAGGAAGCCAACAGTGGGAATCCACGTACTGAAGTCACTGGAGGAATTCCGCTGTGATCCCGTCCAACCAGAGCTGGAGGAGGATGATGGAGTCCAGGGTAAGCTACCATACACAGACTAACCCTGTCCTTGTCAGCTACGTATCTTTGTGTTTAATTCACTATCATGAAGAAGAATGTAATTTCATTGCTCCCTGATCAATGTTGTAATTTTGTGTATAATTCCCAATTAGTGTTTTATGGGGATTCCCTCATATGGGGATAAATTTGATTTAAATGCCTCTAATTAACTTAGTATCATTGTTGTATGGGATAGATTCCCTCATATTGGGACAAATTTCCATATTATAGGTATAAACTTAAGTCCCTCATATGGGGATGAATTTGATTCCCTCATGTAGGGATAAATTTGATTCCATTGTTCCGCCCAGGCGCTGGGTCACAAGACCCTGACATCACGGCGGCCGAGCTGCAGGGCTTGGTGACGGTTGCTATGGATCGGTACCGCGACCTCCAGTCCTCCACGGCTGACCGCCCCCACTCTGGCTACCAGACAGGTCGGTATTTTCCATTTGCGAGGTTTTCTCCTGGTGTAGTCCAGTAAATCGTAGAGCCTATAACTGCATTGTG
This sequence comes from Magallana hongkongensis, assembly GCA_016163765.1. NCBI lineage: Eukaryota > Metazoa > Mollusca > Bivalvia > Ostreida > Ostreidae > Magallana > Magallana hongkongensis. Next base: position 2,766,941 of record WFKH01010211.1, read on the forward strand.
GGAATTTCTAGCCTTTATGCTACTAGATTGCATGTTGAGGTCCGATTTTGGAGAAAGCCTGTAGATAATATTTTTTTCCCTGGTAATTTTTGCTGACAGTTTTTAGAAACAAAATCAATGGATTATATAGGACCTCAACAAATACAAGTATTTATCCATGATTATCTATGAATTATTTCAGATTTTTGATTAACAAGTCAATATATAAATCTCAATAACAAACACTTGCCATGCGGAAAATCAAAATACTATTACCAATTTACCAAAGTAAGTCATCATCACAAACATAGGATAGATTTACCTGGTACCCTCATTGGTTGGGATTGTTTTTCTATATTCACTTACAGGTAACACATTATAGGTTGGGATAATTCCTCGTTGTTTCTCCCATTGTTCCCATAACTATAAGTCTATCTAAAGATTCTGTTTTGATTTTATTCTTAACCCTGAGATAAACCAACCCCACTGCCCCATTTTATTTTTGTACTCTTTAAAACTACAGTGTAAATAGACCTCGTAGTAGAAATATTTTTTTTTTACTATGAGCATTATGTACAATATACTTCATGAACAATACTTATTTCAATAATAAAACATTAACAAGTTTTACTGAATTAATACATATTATTATACTAGCATAAAATACAAAATATATATACTATATATAAATATATACAATATATATCACTGTATATAACTAACTCGCAGGCAGACAGATTAAGTAGCAAAAACACTTGTGGGACCTTTTCTTGGATTGTTAACAGGAGAAAATCTTGTTTATGTGAAAATACTGGTCAGCTAGTATACTTTGTAAAATTATCATTTGCAATACGCTATGATATCATTTTAAACTTTGCATTGTCCTTTGGTCTCAGATTTGTAATGTTTTGTTTTTCAGTTCTATCCTTTTGTATCTCTTTATTTTTGATCCAGTATATTCTACAATTTCAGATCATTATTCAATGAAATTAACCAATTTTTAAAGTTCATTGTCACTTGACAGTTTTATTGACCGCCCATAAACTGTTTGTAGGACTTTTTTATATCTGAACTATAAACAACCTCTCTTCTACATCTTAGTCATTTTTCAGTGTTTATTGGTATAAATTGGATATTTCATGATGTTGCATTATTAATTTTTGAAAACTATTTAAAATGTTAATCTATTTCAAATTTCATTCATTTATGAAAAGCATTTTAATTTCTTTTGGTATCAACAATTAGAGTTATTCCCTTGAAACAACATAAACCATATTCCTTCAAATGTACAACAGTAGAGGATACATGTATTTTGACTGCATTGATATTTGCTCTTATATCCAGGAAAAATAAGTAGACATAAATATGACTAATTACATTTTTAAAAGTTCAACAAGAAAATGATTATTGTAGTTTATTTGCCAATGAACTTTGTTGTAGGTGGGTTGTAGTTTTTATCACTGTAGTTTATGTGCTTATGAACTTTGTTGTAGGTGGACTTGTAAATGGTGGGAGGGGAGGAGAACACGTGATTGACATGCCTGTCGAGGAGAGGAAGGTGGAGGTAAGATATACCTGTAGTTTCACCTGGGTGTGTCTACATGTACAGGTGTATTCTAGGGAGCACTCAACACTCACCTGCACAACGTATACAGAGAATTTAGATATAGGATCACAAATGATTACAGAGGGGGTTTGGGATTACTCTAGTATCTATCACTCTATAAATTATTTTACTCAAGAACTTAGCAGAGCTCCTCTTATTTATTATAAATTTATATTATAACAGAAGTATTGTGGTTTGAAATTCTTAATGTCCTTAGTGAAAAAAAACCTGCTAAAGAAATACCGGTACATTAAGATTAAAATTGTAAATCATTATATGATGCAAAATGAAAACATGCATACAAAATGCATGATATGTGATTGATGATTGAATTAAAGATACAAAAACTTTATTTTCCCAATACCTATGAATTCATTTCAAAGTATTGATTGCAAACAGGTTTAACAAAATAGCAGATTTTGCTTGTTTTATGATATTAAACATTCAATGATATTTAACTTGAATTTATCATTTCTTGTTTACATATTATTCATATCAATAACTGTATTACTTTACTGTATGTTATCCACGTTACTTACAATGAAAGCTTTCCTGTCTCTGGAAAGGAACTCTTCAGTGTTTTGAGGTTCTTATAGTCACTGTATCAAATGAGATATTGTGCTTCCTTAATAAGCCAACAACCTAGACAGACCATATTGAACATATAACTGTAACAGATTATTAAGTCAATCATTGGCTTTGTACATTTTCTGACTTTAAGTCTTATAAATCAAGTCTTACTGTTCAATATTTCGTCCTCCCATCAGAAGATAAAACCTTTGATCTGCAAAGCAAAATCCAAGTTGGACAGTGCGATCCAGCGAATGAAGGTGATATTTTTGTGCCTAAGCCCTCTCTAGGGATCTGGGTTGACTCTTTGTGACTGACCACTGCTTGATGCGTCTGTTGCTTCTGGGGCTGCATAACCTGTAGACCCAATCATTTAATATATGTTATAATTTTTATATAGTCGTGTACATCAGACTGTAGACCTCTATCATGTTATGTTATAATAACCATATAGTCATTCATCAGAGACGAGGGCTGCCTCTTCAATCAACCTTCCTCATGCATGTAGTATATCAGCTTCACTAGGAATGCTGCATTATGATTGGATGCTACTTTGTACAGATGTATTGATTTCTTACGTAAATAATTGTTTCAAAAATTTAAACTGATTGGCCAGCTTTCAGTTCAGGACTATTTTAATTGGTTCATTTTGTAACTAGTGGTTTCATGACCTTTATAGCGGAAATCAGGTCCACAATTAGGTCAGCCCATAAAATCATTCCCGCAGTTAGAACTTCCGGCTTTGTTCCGTGGGAAGCAAGAGGAGGTTTGTCTAAGAACCCGATATTTCTGGTGGTATAGTGCTGCACAGTTTTTTCTGTACTAAACATTTTTTTCCACCATTTTTGACACATTTCTTTGTGTGAAATTTTTACTATCTTGGTAAATAAAAGTTTTTAATTTTTAATCTAGTATATTCTCAATCATGAATTGGTTTGGGTTGCTGTTTTTTTTAGTCAATTCACAGTACACACTTATCAATAATTTCATATAGACAGCACATTTTTGTTTTCCAATAAACACACACCCATTTTTCTATCATTTTTTGCAGTTCCTATATCTGATCATGAAATAATAAAAACTTTAAAAGGGTGCAGGAATTATGTCAAAATCAAATCTCTGCAAAGAAAAAAGTAAAAAACTTTCGTTAATCCTTATAAATGTTTCATAGAGAACATGCAGTTAAAAATTGTCTTGAAATCTAAGTGTTCAAATGCTTTTAATGATTTTTATATATCTTAAGTTATTTACTTTTAATTGTAACATCCAATTTGACAGAGCAAGGACAATTTAGCTTGCTTCATCAGGATAACTGAACCAGTTAAAGGATTGGAACTAATTGTACAGTAAACGTAAATGTAAAGGCTGTAAATTCATAATATGTTATTGTTCATGAAGATTTGTTGTCACATAAAACAGAAGTATGCTGCATGCAAAATGAAGTGATTCTACCTCCGATTCTTATATATCAATTTGATGGTATTTCATCTGCATGCTCTAGTCCTAGGAATGTTTTTTATTCTTCATCTTGATTTTTACATAAAAATCTTGTACATCCATTTTCATTGTAAATTTATCATTCACCTGTATATTGATGAACATTATTTGAATTCTTATATTTGATTAACCAATTATTTATTATAGTTAACCAAATAAACATATATCTGTAGTATTTTAAAACTAATCACATTACTATCTATAGTTATATATGGTTATATGTATTTTATATGAAGTATATAATTTTTAGCCAACTGTCCTAATCATATATGCATGTAAAATATATTTCTGAATTAACTAACAAACACATCATACAGTTTAACAGTGCTTGTGCATTACCTGTGTTTTATTGGAGTTTTCACAGTGACAAGTACTTCACTATACAAGGTCTGGCACAAGCTTGTTACACTGTATGTGTTTTTACTAACATTGTACATGGCCAGATAAGCTGTACACTCACAGAGTGGTATTTACCTCCCTTGTTCTGTTGTAGCCGGATCCAGTGGTGGATGAAGAAATTGATTGGTGGTCCAAATACTATGCCTCCACCGGTCAAACTCACAAGTGTAGGAAGTACATAGAGAAGGGACAGGACAAGATAGAGGTCAGTTCACCCCCTCCCCCCCCCCAAAAAAAAAACAACCCCAAAAAACAAATCATCAGTATCAGGTAGGGTGAGGAATCGCACACATCCCTGGGTCCCCACTCCCCAAAAGGAACAATGGTAGATCCATCTCTAAAATGTAAAAAAAAAAAATTCAACTGATTGATTTTCTGTACTACATGTCCTACAGGAATTTAAAAGCAATGTATGTAATTTTGTGAAGTGTGATCTTTTTTTTAAGTTTCAGAAGTTTCAGTGTCCTGTTACTTTTTTTGGTAGGTTTATCAGACACCTCTGGAGGATGTGGACTTCACCAATGGGTTCTCAGACTTCTGCTCCACGTTTGATTTACAGAGAGGAAAGGATGAGGAGGACGAAGAGTCGAGTGTTGTAGGAGAGTTCAAGGTCAGTGAAGGAGGGTTCAAGGTCATTGAATAAACTCTGTATGTAGGGCAAGGTCACACAAACAAAAACAGTGATGGTAACCATTTCTTAGGTACATCACTGACAGACTCTTGCCATGTTTATCAGTGTAGCTATTTGCATCATTAAAACAATCATTGCCTTGTTGTTTTTTTTTTAACAATTCAAGTTTCACTTCATATCATAGCTTGCATATCTTTTAAAGAATTGATGAATAATATTTTCTTATTTCCTGGAGTAAAGAAATCAATTATGAATTTTATGTATTATATTATATATAGAATGTTCTTGTATCCGTAGGGTGGATTCAAGGTGTACCCCTTACCCCCAGATCCAAACGACGAAATGCCATCCAGAGTGTTTACAAACTTACCAAGCTCCACCCCTGAGGAATGCATTGTCCGTGTTTATGTCATCTGTGGCATTGACTTTCAGCCTAACGACACGAGTGGACTGGTGCGTACATGACCATTATAAATTTCCCGTACAAAATTCAAAACCCATCCCTGGCCTGTAGATATACATGTAATGATTTACCTTAAATTTGACCCATTTCTGTGCAAATTCCCAATCATAAAGTTAATAGATGAGTGATTGTTAACAAATCAATAATCAATGTATCGATGTTAGTTGTTATGTTAATGATGATTTGATTGTTATTTCTGTTGGTAGGCGGATCCTTACATAGAAATTATTCTGGGTAACAAAAAGATCAGTGACCGAGACAACTACAAACCCAACACCATTGACCCAGTTTTTGGACAGTAAGTAGAGGATGGATATCAAAATGTCTAAAGGAAGAATATTTGTACTATCGTTCAGGAAATTGATTTGATGTTGTGTAAGAATTAAATCTCAGCTAGGGCATAAATATTCTTATGAATAAATATCTCTGAGACTATTTAATGAAGCTTTTTTACAATGTTGAAGAAATACTGTACTACTTCTTCAATAATTTACTGGGTTGGATCTGATTAACACATGATACTTGATGTTTTGATAAATGTGGATTTTGTATTTTCTAGAATGTTTGAGTTGACAACAATGTTACCTGTACAGAAAGATCTGACCATTCGCATCAAGGATTATGACATTATTAGTAGTGATGATGTCATCGGAGAAACCACTATTGATCTTGAAAATCGCTACCTCTCCAAAATACGTGCAACATGCGGTCTTCAAAAATCCTATTGCATGTAAGTAGAATTTTTAGACATATAGATTTATTTGCTCCAAGTTTTAGAATTGCTTACTAAGTGAGATGCCATTAAAGACTTTCAGGCCTAATGTGAGGAATAATTATCTGCATAAATTGTGAAAAGCACCTTTGGCAAATTTAAAAAATATGTTTTGGACAGTTTTGAACTACATTTGTAACAAATGTTTGGCGCTCACAGTTTTATATTCTTGCAATTTGATACAAAACTGGAGAATAGAATCTTTAGTATTCTTTCATTATAACTTTGACTCTGACCTTTGACCTGACAGAGCGGGTGTGAACCAGTGGAGAGACTGCATCAAGCCGCGACAGATCCTGGAGAATTACTGTAAACAGAACCATGTGTCAGGTCCACACTTCTACGGCAACAACAGTGTCAAGGTCGGCAAGAAGATCCACAACTTGGCCGACTACGGTGAGTTTCTATTTTTGAATGATTTAAAAAAAATCAGTAATTAGAAGGCTATTAAGTGAAGTCAGCAGTGAAGATATTCCATGTCATTAATCATACTGTGTCACCAAACTAAAGCAGTTATTGGCATTAGTAAATAGGAAATGTACACTATAGTGTATACTTCTGTGAATCAGAATCATGTGCCTAAACCAAAGTAGAGTGAGCAGTTGAAACTCTTTCATGTTATTTATCACAGAGCATCAGCCCACTAGAGCAGTGACTAGGTTTCACATGTGTTATAGTACCGGTAAATGTACAATGTAGTATTATGCAGTTTACACTAATGAGAATCAGAATCTGTATTGTGTGTGTAATCTTTCTCAGAGCCCAACAAACCAGTGGACCCCAATGTAGGCCCCGCGGATGAGCGTTTGGCACTGCATGTCTTACACACCCTGCCCATGGTCAAGGAGCATGTGGAGACACGCCCCCTGTTTAACCCAATCCAGCCCGGCATAGAACAGGTAAGTACAGGCCAGGTAATGCTGCCACACCTCAAGGGCCAGGTAACATAGCACCCTTCAAAGTGGATACACTGTACATTATACCAGTATACATGTACTTATACACCACCTGTTACCACTGAAATGACCTCTGTTTTCAGGGCAAGATTCAGATGTGGGTGGACATTTTCCCGAAATCTCTAGGACCCCCTGGACCTCCATTTAACATTGAGGCTAGAAAAGCCAAAGAGTAAGCTCCTTTTCTGTAACAGAATTTTGCCTCTATTATATTGGGTGTGTGTGAAATGAAACCTTTCCTGTATGCCACAGTTATAATAAAGTGCTGACATCTTTTTGTTTCTTTCAGTTATGTTTTGCGTATTATCATCTGGAACACAGTGGATGTTGTTCTGGAGGAGGAATCGATAACCGGAGAAAAAATGTCTGACATTTATGTCAAAGGCTGGGTCTCTGGAATCGATGAAAAACAAAAAACAGATGTACACTATAGGTAAGGTGCTTGTTGCAGGTTATTGGAAAGTGTGCTTCCTTTTATTGTTAATTTTTATGGCATTGAATTAGTCATAATTATATGGTATATAATTTATCGTTTTATATTCCAGGTCATTGGATGGGGAAGGAAACTTCAACTGGAGATTCATCTTTCCCTTTAGTTATGTTCCAGCTGAGCAGGTGATGGAGGTCAGGAAAAAGGTAGGTCAAGGTCAAATCTATAAATTCCACCTGGTTAATATGCTGTGTTTTGTAAAAAAAAAAAATTGAATAAATTTTTTAAAATCTTACTTAGGAACACTTCTGGAGTTTGGATGAAACAGTCCAGCATCTGCAACCCAACATAGTAATCCAAGTCTGGGACAATGACAAGTTCTCCATGGACGACTTCTTGGGTGAGTGTCATCTGATCAACCTGTCCTCTAATCTTGTCCTCTAAAGTCTTCACAGCTAGCTGTTTATTGATATGATGCAATTGTTTTTTATAAACAGAATTAAAGAAATCATCTATTGATTTGATGCAATCCTTCATATAAACAGAATTAAAGAAATCATGTATTGATTTGATGCAATCCATTCATATAAACAGAATTAAAGAAATCATCTATTGATTTGATGCAATCCTTCATATAAACAGAATTAAAGAAATCATGTATTGATTTGATGCAATCCATTCATATAAACAGAATTAGAAATATTTAAGAACTGTCTGCATTGAGAGCTTATTTAGATTATAGATTGAGATAAAATAAGCAAGCAAGACAATAAACAGTATCTAATTTATGTTGGACTATTCCAGGCACTGTGAGTTTGAATCTGAACGCCATGCCTATGCCAGCTAAGAAGGCCGGCTTGTGTAAACTGAGCATGCTCCCTGACATCACCACAGGGTCAGAGGTCAAACTGGTGTCGCTGTTTGAGCAGAAGAGACTGCGTGGATTCTGGCCGGTTTACAACGATGACACTGGAACTAGGACTCTCACGGTAAGAGTTATATTGTGAAATCATTAATATTTGTGGTGGCTTTTTTTTAATGGATTTCAGAGGTACCCCTAAATCACAAATTTTTCATTCTTAAATGATAAATGAGATTTGATCTTTAAACAATTTTTTCTGAAAGTAAATCCATAATGCTACGTGCCCACAAACCTGTAAAAAAAACTTGCAATCCATGAAAATTGGCCCTCACAATTTCAAATGATTTAACAGTAAGAGCTGTAAGTCTGTAGAATTGATAAGGCTCAATTCTATTTATTGAAGACCTGCAAATTTTGTGAGTAGAACAGTTGTTATGTGATTGGATTAGCAAGTCATTCATGTTTCAGACAATTGTTGATCAATCATTGATGCTTTTTTAGTAAATGAGTTACAATTACCGGTATTGTTAAAGTTTTCATTACCTTATCAACTTAATCAGTTTGTTGCCTTTAGCTATTGTTTCTGCAACAAGAAGAATGTTTGTTTCAGGGGAAGGTAGAGATGGAAATGGAGCTGGTATCGGCGGAAGAGGCCGAGGAGAGACCGGCCGGTCAAGGTCAAGAGGAACCCAACATGAACCCCAAACTGGATCCACCAAAGTATGTCAAGGCTAGAGCTTGAAGAGTTTGTTTTTATTTTTCCTTGGGGGGGTGGAGATAGTTTAGAATGATTAAGCTAGAGAAGGAATTAATTATTATTATTTTAGAGTAGAGATGTATCTGATAAAAAGATATTTTCTGATATGCTGAAATAACATTGAAAACAAATAGCAGGTCTGCTTCATTCAGTGATGGTTTCCGTGCATTGATCATGTTTGTGTATTCACAGGCGACCGGAGACTTCGTTCCTCTGGTTCACGTCCCCGTGGAAGACTATGCGGCACATCATTTGGCGTAACTACAAGTGGTACTTCATCGGATTCCTAGTCCTGCTCCTGATCCTTCTACTTGTCTTCCTCTTCCTCTACTCTTTCCCGGTGAGTATCAGTGTGATTAGTCGAGTTTACTGAAATATCCTCAGCTCAGTGTGTGACTGAGCAATTAATTATTTGACCATAAGACAGAAATAACTCTTTGTGGTTCGTATGAACTAGAGTTTCAGCACAAACTTAGAGATAATTATATTTAAATGTCAATTGTTTTTGTTTGAAGATACATGTATTGTAGAAAAATATCATAGAACAAGGCTTTCCAGTAGAGTTTTAAATATTATATGTTGTGTTATAAGTATAGAGGACAGGAAATATTTAAAAATGTTTTTAAAAACTTTGCGTAAAATTGGCATCATTTTGTTTTGCAGGGAGAAGTTTCTCGATGGATTGTCAATGGATAAAGATTGTCACAAACCTCAAACACAGCGAATACTTGTCATCAATAGTCAGCAGTGAACCAAAAAATATAAACTCTACACATTATAGACACACCAAATACACTGTCAGCATTTCTATACTTGGGAAGTCTTTTGGACACTGAAGTGATGAAGTGATGATTTGTCTAACGAAGTTTAGTCTGTCAGCACAGTTCAACAGTTGGAATACCTTAAATTTTGGTGATGGACCAATATCTTTGTCAGCTATCCCAATTCTTTGTGTGGAGAGACTATTGTACATATGCATGTACAATGACCAGATTTACCTTTGTGATACGATGCACTAATGCCTCTATATTTTAACATTTTTTAAAAACTTGTTTATTGTGGTCACTTACGAACTATTGTTTCCTCGTCAACAAAAAAATGATCAAATATGAGTTTTCCCAACGATTTATCTGTACTTACACTCTGTGCCTTCCAGCAGTGCTGCATTCTGATTGGCTGCCTTAGTCAGGGCTGCTCTCTGATTGGCTGCCTTAGTCATCTTGCCCTTCATAGTTCTATGAACTCAATCACCTTGTTACATTTTTGCGTGATGCATTTATCTTATTTGTTTATAATGTTCATGTTAGAAATATTGAACAATTCTATATTATATGTCATAGTTTTTATTCTTTAGCTCTATATATCTTTATTTGTAAAATGTGGGTACCTGTATTTTAAGTGTTGCAGATTTTTTTACACTGTACTAAAATGTAATATTCACAGCATTATAGTGACCAATATACATGTAGCATGCCTTTGACCATTCTCTCATGAAAGTTATTAACACTTAATCTATTTTAACATTGTGATATTTTCAAATTGTAGTCATATACACATCTGTTTAATTGCTGATATTATGTAGCGTTTTATAAATTTGGTGTCGATTGCTGCCAGGAGAAACTAATCTCAGAATGTGTCATCCATCAGCCATTTTATTACAGTACAATGTCAACTGACCAAGAATCATGTCCGACATACTGTTGAAGCTGTGTGATATTTGATGGAATCTTGGTTCTGTGGGTTGTTTCCCCTGGTAGATGATATTGACTCCGTACAAGTTTCTGTGCAATCCTTGTAGTGTATGTGTAATATGTACGGGATATGGAATGTTTTACTACTGTTATATAAACTAATAAACTAATAAACTGCAACATATAAACTGTCCTGTTGATGTTTTTATTGAACATAGGAAATAACATTATACCTCATAAGCCCATCTTTTTTTTTAATCAATTCTTCCTTTGCATTCTATGCTTTTGGTAAATTCCAGATGTATTGAAACATCTTGTGAAAACACAATTTTTGAATTAATTAGCCAAATTAGCATAATGTCCAACCCAGCCCTCAATAGTAATCTGGCAATATCTGCCAGTTGAATGCTTTAAGGAGGCTGGACGGTCAACAAATCAACCATCGGGTCTGCCTTAAAAGTTTAGATATGATTTTTTGAACTATAACCATTGTTTAGAAGAGGAAAATTCCTAATAATTTGAATATTTTCCTCTTTCTTTATACAAAGTTCTTCAATTGGAGCATGGGCATGCCCATCCAGCCCTCTTAATGATATGATGCTGTTTCCTAGGAGAACTCTTTAATCTCTTACTGGCTTGCAGCACACTCGTACTGAATTCAGTTTTATTCAATGAATTTATTATGACTTGTGAGGTGCTTAATACACATGTAAACAAACGATAGCAGACCAGTCTTGCTGTATATAGTTACATTTTACATCGGAACACAATAATATTAACATTCAACTGTTGCAGACAAGAGCACTGTACAAGTAACAATAAATTAACACAATTCTGTCCCACTCCATCACAATTTAAGAGTAATCAATGGAATCCACTGGTCACAGTAAGAAAGTCACATGACAATATATGGCATTGCTTGTTTGAAATAGACACATGATGGTCATGTGATGGACCCAGGTCACATGGTGAAGTCTCGGGTGAAGTCGTACTCTATTGTTGGAATCACTGCCTGTACAAACTTCAGAAAAATCATCAGATAGCTGTATAAAGTCAAGGCAGTAATCAGCTAAATGTATGCTCCAGGTTTTGTCCCCCAAAATTGTCCTTCATTTTAATATGATTGTTAATGCTTTTGCCGAAAATCTCTTTAACAATACAATAATTATAAAGACCCGAGACTTTATAATTACATACATATACATGTACGTATATGGCAGTCAAATTAAACAGCAGGTAAGTATGGATATTGAAATAAACAGCAATATTATTGATGATAAAATATGTAATTAAATAAGAACAATTTTTCTTCCTCCAAAAAAAATTGCACAATCCAAACCATAATGACAACATTGAGCTTACATTCTTCCAAGACCCCAGTCCTTTTACAGAGTCAAGGATACAAGGTACAGGTAACTCTCGATAGCTTGAAGTCCATGGGACTGAGGAAAAACTTCGAGGTATCAAGAGTTCGAGTTTTCAAGAGTTTGGAATTTTCCGGGTTGACCTACGGGTTTTAAAATTAGTCTTACCGGATGTTATGATTAAGCCATTTATTTAGTGTTAACCTTACGTGCTGAAACAACGTTTTCTTTTCAGTTAAATGTACAGACCTGGTTGTTTTAAAAACTAAATAGAAAGAAATATTGAATACATTCATAATAAACTGTAATTATTTATTTTATGCATCATATTATGATCATATTGCTCGGTACTACTGGACTGGGAGACGACATGTCATAAATTAGATAACTGAGTATCACCCATTGTTCCCACTGTATGGGTCCTTCACCAGCTGTAAGAACTTGTTCAGCAATATCATTATAATGACAATGATGCTGATACCGTATAACGGGTATTTTCTGCGGCTTGAAATTTTTGCGGTTTAGGCCCTAAAAGGTATCAAATTAAATTCTGCGTTTCCAATTTCTGCGATTAAATTAGACCGCAAAAAATATATTCAAGCATATTATGTACACATTTTATCAAATATTGACTCCGTCTTTCATGCGTTTTTCTGGACTCCGCTTGGGGTATTACCGCCGATACCGTGTGTAATGAGTGTGTTAATTTCTCATTACGTAATCAGCCACCTGTTGATTCTAGATGTACTGATTGTCAATGTTTATCTAACAATTTTCGGTAAAGCACGCATACATTTCATGTTCACAAATGATGATTAATTACAATCTTTTTTTAACTTCTTGTGACCCGTAATCAAATTACACGTTTATGTTTTGACTGACTTGAACCTTCGATATTAATTATTTGATTTGACCAATCACTATTGAAGATACTTAATCGATACCTCTATTTAGGATATTATCATTTAAGACTGTTGTTGTTTTGAATGTTGTTCATGAATGAATTTTATACAAACGCTTGGAATACAATATCTGCACATGCAGACCGATACGCGTAACCTGAAAATAAATCACGTCGGATGATTTTGTTACTTTTTGAGTGTGTATTTTTGGAGATATATATGCTAGAATATAACTATATAATAAGTGTGAATTTTACGAACTGTTCCTACCAAATGACATTGAACTGAAATGATATTATGAGTTCATCAGAGTTAATTACCGAATACAGACTACTTAGCAGCGTACTGACTTCATTTGAGAATACAATCGGTAGATATGGTATCATTGCATTTTGTGAATAATTTAAGAATAATTTGCGATTTTAATTTTTTGCGGATTTTTCATACCCGCAAAATACCGCAGAAAATAAACAACCGCAGAAAATACCCGTTATACGGTAAGCATAATTTCTACAGTAATTTAGACCATGGCTCAAAATTATCGTTTCGTCTCAATTAATTTCTCATTTTCACTGCGTCTCCAAATTATCGTTAAACGGTCAGTGTTTATTATAGATTAAATATCGGTATGGTCAATCATCAAACAATTATCACCTTGCAGGACAAGTGTCGCCTGAATTAACAACCTGTGACACAGGTCCCGCGACTAACGCCTGGAGCCATTTAAATGACCAAGTAGGTGTTAACGCTTGGATATACACAGCCACTTCGAGCTATCGACAGTAAAAAACTATATATTATGAATAACGGGACTGCAGTTTTAATTCGAGGGATCAAAGGTTTCGAGAGATCAAGAGTTCGAGAAATCAGGAGTAAATTTGCTTAGTTATATAGGGGGAAAAATCGGGACCCTAGACTCACTTCGAGAGATCAAAAACTTCGAGCGATCGAAGTTCGAGCCATCGAGAGTTACCTGTATATATGAAATCTCTCATTCCCTACCCATCACACCCCCCCCCCCCACCCCACCCCATCAGTTAGTTTAAGATACATATGAAACCCCCAGATCACTCTCTCCCCACCCATCACAAACCTTCCCCCCCCCCCAGGTCAATCATCCCCATCCCTTCACAAGCTTAGAATACATATGAACCCCAGATTTCCCACTCCCTACCGTTATTAAAATACTTCTAATATCACCTATCCCCTACCACCATTACAGAAACCTCAAAATCGCCCAACCTCCTCATGAAGCCAAGGATACACATGAACCCCGAGATCTCCTCCTCCGTCTGCCACCATCTGTATAATCTTCTTCATCACATCAGCATGTCTAAAAAAATCAAAGCACTGCAATGCTGACAGGAATTAAAGCACATGTACCAGTGACTTGATCAACTTGTCTGATGTTTACTTTGTTTTTTAAGGTAAAAAAATTCCTCGTCCCAAAACTGTAATTATCTTTTTCAATAGTCCACATCTTTGTATTTAACTTGAAATCATCGTTTATGTGAACTGAAATTCATCTAAATTTTCTGTTGACCCCACTGACCTGCAGGGGTGGACAGATGCCATTGGGGGCCCAGGGAGATGAGGGTGGGCCTCCATGGTGACAGTTTTCTTGGCGTGGTCTTGACTAAAGTCTTCATACATCTGTTCTACAGTGAGGGGTTTGCGGTTCTGGAATAATGAAAATAGAAACAATAAAACCAAGGATTAGCTGTTGACATAGTTCATGTAATTAATATAAAGAGCTTTCTTGTCTTGAAATGGCTGAAATATCCCCATATTGATACTACACAGTACATGAAATGGTCAATCAATCAATACAAATAAGGCAAAACATAGGTCCCACCTCATCGTATCCAAACAGCCAGAGGCGTGGTGTCTGGTAGTACTTGTCATATGTGATGTTGAGATCATAGGTCCGTGTTTGTAGAATTCCACTCTCTGTGGCCACACTCTCTGAATCTTGTCGACCAAGGGTGGAGGGGTCTAAGGCAGCCTAAAAATACAGGAGTCAAAACTTGTCTGTCAATGAACTAAATAAACGTCAGTTAACATTGTTAGATTACATTGAGTCAAAAACATAACTCTTACTTACAATACCTATACTTATTATTTCCCCTTAAGGGAGCTCTTTTGTTAAAAAATGTTTGTTTTTGTTTGGATTAAATAAAGCACATGTTCTATCAAATATAATTTATAAAAGGTCTAGTTTACATATCGTCAATACATCTTTGTGCATGTGTTGCCAAACTTGGCATGTACATGCAAGCACGCAAGCACTCAAGCATGTTTATTGATTTGAACCTGTAACTGGCCTCAAGGTAGTAAGAATGGCTAACCATCCCTAACCTAAAAAGACAGACATCCCAGAGAGTAAAAAAAATAGTGTTGCACACCTAGATAACACAGAACAGTGAGTGTACATAACATAACTGTTAATACTACACATTACAACATAGTTAAATCAAATCAGAACTGCGTACATCATCTTCTTCATCTAACATCCCACTCTGTTCAAATGCTTCCATGTCCATCGCTTCCTCATCATCATCGTCATCATCATCATCATCGTCACCAGATTTCTTCACTTCCTCTGATGATGATTTCCTATCCTTGCCCTGGAAATATTCAGTGAATCTAAACTTTCATTTATGCTTTATATTTACATGTTTCTGAACTAGAGGAACAAATTAAATGTAGTTTTATCGATGATATGATGACCAATCCTTTTTTTTTTGTTGCAAGCGTCAAACCATTTATAAAATAATATTAATTTCATCATTTTTCCACGTTGGTATAATTTTGACTTTTCTTCAGGAGACTTTTGTACAATACAAGTCTGCGCTATTAGTGGTACACATGACTTTAGGGAGTTTTACACAGACTGACCTTGCCATCCAAGGTCATTTCCTGTACAGCGTCCTGTAGTGATGTTGTACCAGGATCTGTCAAAGAAAGAACTCGACTAAGTTTCATTAACATGGCCACATATACAAAACTTTGTAAAGCAGTGTTTCTGTATCTAGCTCAATCATTAACAAACTTTATTTTCAAAATATTATATTCTTCAATTTTTTCTGAAAATATTTTAATCTGAACTTTATTAATTTTACAACGATTGACAAACAAGCTCTACAATTTATATTTAGATCTCTTTCTGGCATGGATGTTAGCATGAGAAGGTCATTAATGTGTGAGGAAGTATGATAACCTGGAAAAAAACTATGTGTCCAAGCAACCACCATACCCTTTCACTTAATACAACCTCTGCCGATCACTGGGATCGAACTCTGGCCACCAAGGTGAAAAGGGAGTGAATTGTCCACAATTGAACACTTACCTGGGAAATGATGCGTATCTACCCATCCGCCATCTTCATCATCTGCCTCTATCACTTTTTCTTGTTCCTCTTTATGACTGTCCACTTGTTTAACTCGTTTGTAACATGGCACTAAAATTTGAATGGTTAAAATTAGAAGAAATGGCCAAGCAAACCAAGGATCAACAACAGGCAATGGCATGAAAAGAATAGAAACAGTGTATCAAGCATATTAGTACATTTACTAGTAGTTTCAGGGCAGTCACAACACTTTATACATGTAGTACTCATAATGGTACCTGCCAATATTGAAAGATGGTATTTACCAGTCCCAATTGATTAAATATGCTTCTACTCATTAAAGAAATCATGGTTACACTTAAAAGAGTTATTACACTTCTTGCAGTTAAGTTATCATGCTTACACTCAATAAAAGTAATCATGATTACCATACATGTGGTAAGTTGAAGACCACAAAACTATACACAAAACTGGAATTTGGGTGAAAAAACTGTACACAGCCCATCAAAAAACGATACAAAAAACGGTACAAAATATCGCTTATATTCTTTTGATAAAGCACCTTATTTCTAAACCAACAAATGTATATTGTCGAAAATGCCTTATTTTAAATATTTTAATAAAGTTTTCTATGCTTTAAAATTTCATATTGTGTTTTATAATCACAATTTTTTTCACGAATCATATGAATTGAGCAAGTATAGATGATAGTTTGTTCACCAACTTTATATAGTACAACGCGAGAGTTGATGTCTCCAATTTACATCTTGTTCATGAATGTATTACTGATATATACACCAGCAATGTAAATAACAGCAGCAAATGCAACCTTACATAAATTTCTGCACATAAAAAATCCTTTATTTCTGCGTAAGCATGATAATAAACACGTTTATTCATCGTATACATTACGTACGGAGAGCTGGTTCAGATTCATGTCTTTTTCTAAAGTTGGCTAAAAGTTTTTCGATCAAGTTACAAAATATTTTAAAACAGTTATAATTAAATACCCCTTTAAAAACAAAGCTACCTAAAAGAGCATTTTGATACGGATGATTATCCCAATTGGCAGTTCACACCTTCACACGCGACGGTATCGGTAGGTCACGTGTCAAACACAGGTGATGTTTTCCA
Organism: Magallana hongkongensis; assembly: GCA_016163765.1. Taxonomy (NCBI): domain Eukaryota; kingdom Metazoa; phylum Mollusca; class Bivalvia; order Ostreida; family Ostreidae; genus Magallana; species Magallana hongkongensis. The sequence continues at coordinate 2,784,303 of WFKH01010211.1, forward strand.
GTGTCTCGCGAGCGAGAATGAGAGGAAAATGGCGGCATTTAGCGAGAAATTCAAAAAACTGTACAAATTTTCATATTCCGTGAATTTTGGTGTCCCGCCGGTACACCGTGAATGGGGTCGATAAAACGGTACATTTGGCGTACCGCCAGTACATATCACATGTATGGATTACACTCAGTAGAAAAATCATGGTTATACACTTACTTAGTAGAAAAATCCTGTTGACACTTGATAAATCTTAGCCGATGATCACTTAAGTAATTATGCTTACCTTCATTTAGGAATCATGCTTACACTTATTAGAGTAATCATACTTACATCCTCTAGAACAATCCTTACACCCACTAGAATCATGCTTACACACACTATAGTCTGTCCTAAGATATTTATGCAGCACTTTTGGACAATTTTCAATAAAAATACACATACCTGTGAAAGAAGTGTAATTGAAATCAATGAGAGGGAAAATATCCGAGATCTTCATTGACACATTATCGTTTTTAACTCAAAAAAATTCACAGGAGTGAAAACAGATTTTTTACAGACATTTATAATGGGAGATGTTGACATCTTTTCTCCATTCGGAAGTCACTCGGAATACCTCGCACAATTTTTCAACGTTATCATCTGGGTACTTTTATCTCGCTTGCAATGCAAAATCCCCTAAACTTTTCCTTTTTAACCGTGTATTCAAACGTGACAAGCTAGAGAAAGCTTTCCAAAGAGGAAATCTTGGGATTTTTTCATACTATTGAAAGAACATCGTTTGAACCCTGAGGTATTTATAAATATCGAATAATTTAAGAAAATGTGCTGCATAGAGATCTTCGGACAAAGTATAGAATCATGCTTATACCCACTACAATCATGCTTACACCCACTACAATCATGCTTACACCCACTACAATCATGCTTACACCCACTACAATCATGCTTTCTGTTTTGAAAGTTATCAGGCTTAATGTTCCTACAGAGAATGATCAATCAAGTTAAACATCTACTGATCAGGTTTACCATTCCTAGTGATGAGGTACTGCTTCTCCTTGGGGAGGTAGGGCTTCACTTTGGACTCATCACCGGTTGACCATTGCCAGGTGGGACAGTGGTGAACCAGGTGGTCCCCTGCTGCCACAAACTAAAAGTAGGTCACAAATGTCAATTACAACCAATCAAAAGTACTTGTCATCATACCCTTCTCAAAATGCTGCCTTGTTTTATACATTGTGAGGCAGATTTGTGAAGAAAGAAACTGTGGTAATTAACACATACAATAAACTGGTATGTATAAGAAAACCAGTAAAATCAAAATCTGAATTTCATGAGCATTTCAGGGGTTCAAAATTCCTCAAGCCCGATGTCCCCGACTAACGAATTCCTGACTCGGCATTTAGAATCGCCGAAATCCCGGGACTTCACAATGTTTCTTGTTTACTTTATTTTTTAAATTAAAAAAAAAAGGTTCATAAAATTGAAAATCAAATCAAATTCTCTAATGTATCTAATAAAAATGTGTTATTTTTTAAGTTAGTGTACACATAAGCATTACGAATGTTTCGAAAATACAATCCGTCTTTTTATTTTCCGTTGCAGTATGACCTGCTTTTACACATTTTCTCATGTTTCCCCTATATGACAAATGGCAATGAGTTTGTTGAATTTTGGATTTACTAGCAGGAATGGCAAATGAAACCCTGTAAGGAACATGAAGCCGGGGGTGACTCGAGGTGTGATAAAAATAATAATTCCAAATATGAAACATGTGTATGGAGGAAAAATTAAACATAATTCATATATATAGTTTTTATTCATTGCAACAAATGAAAATAAATTATAACATCAGTTTTAATGATGTTTAGGTTAATATAATTTTATCTATCAATTATGGCTATGTGGACTTGGAAATTTCTTTCTCGGACTTGCCTAAAATTTACTCTTTAAGTCCTGGACTTGACCATCATTAAAATAAATTTGAATCCCTGGCATTTGAAGAAAGTAGAAAAGAGAAAAAAATCATGTCAACATTAAAACCTCAACTCTTTGAAATACATTTTCTATTCTTACCTCTTCTGGGGTTATTACTCCAGTCTCCTTGAATTTGGATTCCTAAAAAAGAAGTTTTCATATCCCAATCAATACAGTCAGGGTTAAAATTATTTTTTTTTCACTTGTTACTTGAGCTTTTTAACAGAGACATAAATAACAGAGATTGGCAACTGATCAAAATCTCGTGAAATCTTGCAGTCCCTATTGTAAAGTGTTCCCAGTTTAAATCAGTATATCTTTCTAATAAACAATTATATCAAAATATAAACAGCTAAAACCTATTACCAAAACATTCAAAATATAATATTTTCACGAGTTTATGTCATATAAACAATATTAAAAGAGGAGTTTTAGGAGGCAGTTTGCTACCCGTCGTCCGAGATTTCGCCGATGTTTTATAGCTGGCCAATTTATTTTCTATATATTAATCTTATTTTTCAATTTTTTGTTTCAAAAATGTCTAAAATCTATGCACACTTTTCATTAAAACAATATACTTTTGGTTTAAGATTATTATCTCAGTTTACTAAAATGTAGTTCTCAAAGTAAGGTTGGTCCCGTACCATTTTTCAACAACAAAACACGCTAATGGCGGAGTTGCCAATCTCCGTTATTTATGTCTCTGCTTTTGAAGTAGAATTATTACTAGCTGATAAAAAAAATTAATAGTCTCACTGAACCATAATAATGCACATATTTCTATAGAGTTAGTAAAAATTAATTAGCCTATATATTTTTTATTTCCGAAAAATATTTCGTCGTGAACCTCTTGGATGTCAGAGTAGGAAAGATGAAATATTTGCGTAATATCAATTCAATGTCTTTAAGTAATCATAGAGGTGCGTTTGTGTTTTAAGTAAGTCATTCGTATACAGTGTTTGTAAAGTGCTGAAAGAGTTTCAAACACGGACCAGTTTGAGTGACACAAGAGCTGTCATCATCGGATCACGAGACTACGCGTCAACTTGTCAAACGCTTCTATCCGCAGTACAGGTGCCATTAACGTACAATTTGTGGAAGAATACCTACTTTCAATACAGGTGTGAATTTCTCAGCAACGTTAAGGGCTGTTCCTTTTACAGCATTGATCACATTCTGCATTTTTTAACAATAATATAAACACTCCACAGAACCTCCTACTAAACCGGAAAACAAACAGCATTTGAAACTTCGCGACTGAAGAGTTCCGTACTTGAAACAAGTGGTGCGGATCAAATTGAACAGTGTTGAAAAAGTATTTTTGATTTGAAAAAGTTGTAGCCTTATTCTTTACTCCAATCGTCTTTGCCTATAATCATTACAGATGGGCAGTTAAGAGTGTTCTAAATTTTTTGAGTGTATTCTGATTTTCAATTTTGATTTTTACAGCTTTTCTGCCTCTAATTTCTACTGACTGACTGATTCACATAGAACTGGGCAAATATATTTCTCCCGAACATAACTTTCAGCGCCTTCACATCTAACAACTACTGCATACTGAGTTTTTTTCTCAGTTTTTTCTCAGTCTGTTCCATCATCAATACTGCATTCAGGAGACGACAGTACTGTCGAGGTAATGGATTCCAATACAGATTGGTTAATCTTGTTAATACAACAAACCAGTACTGTACTGTATGGATTTCTATACAGATAGTTTAAATTGACTCCTTGGCTAGTGCTGTATTCTCGCAATGTATGCCAATTCTCTTAAATACGTATATACATGTACTTTAGAAAAGCCTTAATTCTCTATCTCATTTTTAATCGCTCTTGGTTAACTAAATCCAAAGTCTGTGTCATTGTTATATACTCTATTGAATGACAGATATTTCAATGCAAGGCTATCTAAGTTAATTCTTCATTTAATGTCACCTTCAAAATACTAAACAGACTAAGGATGGCGATAAAATGTCGATCAAATATTTTTTTATTTTTTGATGAGCACTTTCAAAAGATGTTTTCATTAAAATTTATGTATTGTGCATATTTTAATTTCACAATCTAAATCCAGACAACAATCTCCATTGTTGAACAAAATAAAAACAGAAGACAAAAGAAATCGACGAAGCTACATTTAATGTTTTCTTATTTCTCTTGATAATATTTTTGTCGTCACCTTTTGTTGTCAGCCATCCACTGAATGAAGACTCATACACTCCAGGGTAACTGATAATTCCACCTTTCAGTGTGTGCGTTGGATGTATCCTTATAAAGACGAGGTCCCCTTTCCTGATGTTGACCACCATACATCCGTTGGACATGTGGTCCTCATTAGTTACACGACTATCTGATCGTCTCCCGCCCTTTCTGGAGGAGTTCACCATTAGTTACGATGTTATTCCAGTTGAAGACGTAGACCCCGCTGACTGGATCCGTGAAGACCCCACTGTGTCGGTTGTAAGAAGATCCAACGTTAGTGATTACAGTACGAAATATCAACACCTGGTGTACACATGGAGATCTCACTCGGTCACTAAGATAAGCGTAAAAAGCAATGACATGATCTACAAAAAAAAGAGTCGCATCACATATCATGAGAACGACGAAGTCTGACAAAAACTATAAATGTATCAATTTTTTTTAACTATGTGCGAAGCTGAACGACAACATCTTACCTGGATACGACCTGCCCCTGAGATCTCTTTTTTGTTTTGACCCCAGAGCAATTGGTCCTTGACCCCTAACCGTGGTGTTCTGGATGACGTAATCAGCTACTGGTTTATTACTCTTTTCTTTACTCATTCCCGAAAAACTTCCGGAATATATGCTTTTCTCATCTTTCTTTACTGTTTTGATTTCTAGTTCTGCAATAATTTTGACCAGATTTTGTACGGTTTTCTCCAACTCTTTTTGTCTGGAGTAAGAGGTTTTTATCTTGTCCTCCACCGTTGAGATCTTACTGCTAAGATGCTGTTGGTCAAGTGCAGATTTTAGTTGTATCTCGGTGATTTTTTCGTCTTGCTGGTGAATTCTTTTAAACAGATGTCGAAGGACAGGGTCAAATTCAAAATAAACCAGATTTCTCATGTTTCGTTGAGTTTTCACAACACTTGCTTTCAATTTATCAAATGAATGCGGTACTTATTAAAACATTTACATATGTTTATGTTTATGGTGTAATATAATATCTCAAATGTGACATACATGTATGTGGAATAGATATTCATGTCAAGTTACTAGATAATGTTAACGCCTCATGTTGATTTCAGAATTTATATTTTTAGTAATCGGACAGCTGTCAGTGCAAATTAAAAAAATGCGACCGTTTATGTCTTATATGTTCAAATTGTACGATTGATATTTTAGAAGCTATTGCAGGTGTATTTGTATAAAGACAATTGATAAATTGACAATGCATGAGCTGTTAAAAGTAAACACGAGAGAATCTTTTTTTTCAGTATACAATTTTAAGATAAGTTTAAGATAAGCAAGTATTACATTACAAATTATGTCATTACATGACGTACGTGTATTTGTCATGACTAGAAGAAAACTGTCATGTTGTAAATTTTGAATTTACTGGGTGGGTGTAAATACAAAATTTACAACATGACACCTGTTGTCATGTTGTAAATTTTGTATTTACACCCACCCAGTAAATTCAAAATTTACAACATGACAAAACCATTGTAATCGCGTGTTAAATGTACTGCAGCGAAAAGCAAACCATTATATTCCATAGTAGTATTAAGCGAACATGTATCATTAACATGTATTCAAACTTTGTAACGTGCAGATCATTTGTTTTGTTTTTGGTTTTTTTGGTGATAAATGGTATCTCAATATATAAGTGATTGCTAATTTAGTGTGGTTAATGCGCGCTTGTCTTTAAAAAAAAAAGAAAATTTATATTAAACAAAAGTTATTAACAAATGATTAATAGTTACTAACGGAACATCAAACTTGAACGGCAATATCATCGAACCTGCAAAAAAGTTCATTCAATTGTTCTGCCTGTTACGTGATTTGCATTACTTAACTTACATATTTCAATGAAATAACAGAAAAATATGCTAAAATTCGTGATAAAAATTAGAAAATTAGTATAGTAAAATATTGCATGTAGAGCTAGAAGCTCTGAAGAGCTTTATATATATCGTCCGATTTCGGAAAGTTTGAGCTCCTTGACAAAGCTGAAAGAATTTCGAAACTAAAACGCAATCACATATTAGGTGTCAAACAATGTTTCTAAGTGAAACTTTGTGAAATTAATTAAAGCAACCATAATCTGAAACATATAAATTGTTAGCATGTTATAAATGTTAACACCATTAAACAGTGGCAAAACAAGATTAATATGTTTCACTCTATTTCCCCTGGCTTTTGGTGCAAGAAATCTATCGAATTAACATACACACTTGACAAGGAATTGTTTAATGTACGTTTAGTAAGACACGCGAGTTATACCCTTTTCAAGATGAATGAAATCGCCCAATTGATCGAAAATCGGGTCACACCCCGATTCGGCGATTTAATTCCTCCAGTAAATATTCCAGCTATATGAATATATATTTGTTTTAATCCAAACTGATGATTCTTTGTTAATGATGATAATCCAACACCAATTATTACC
>WFKH01010211.1:2798287-2846566 GCA_016163765.1 Magallana hongkongensis
TGTGATAATGAATATCACTATTAAGATAAATAATTTCAATAATGGTTGGGGATGTACTTCACTAAGACCAATATTGAATGAAATAAATTATTTCAATAGTGGTAGGGTATGCGTTTCATTATAACCACTATTGAAATAAATTATTTCAATAGTGGTTAGTGTTAGTTATTTAGAAATAAAATATAATTCTGGAATTTGAACCCTAAATATTCACTCATGATCATCGTAGATGGGCCGGACTGGTCAGAACTGTCAATCATAAGTAAAATGTTATATATACTCATGTAAAATGATGTTAAGCAGATTTTTAATTTTTGGGCATATAATTTAGATCTTTGATTTAGGCTGCTTTTAATTGACTATACGATCACGCTTATTAATAAACTGTTGGTGAAAGTACTGGACTTCGTGGTTACTGAGCTTGAGTCGCATCTCCAGGAGATAACTAAGGTGGAAGGCTTACAACTTCCTCTTTCATGAGCAGTACGACATATAACACTGGCAGACTCGTCGCCCAGTATAATAAGGCGGCACTCCTCGGAGTCTATAAGGAACACAGACTCTAGGAGTTCACTTAATGTCCCTCGGTTTGTCCTTAGGGATATTAAAGATATGTCATATGTACAGTCAACAGATTCCCAGTTTCGGTATAAAAACAACAGGTCCTTCAATGTATTTAAGCAATGCCATGTTTCTCTAGCAGATATATTTGCAGATTCTGATCCTATGTGTTCTATTTCTAAATGTTCTGTCAAAAACTGTAAAACCTGTGACATTTTGATCACAAGGACCTCTTTTACAAGCAATCTAACTGGGAAAAGTTTTAATACCAAAACGTGGGAAAATTTGAACTGTAAAACCTCTAATGTTGTTTACGGAATTGAATGTACCCTTTTTGGGCTTATCTATGTTGGTGAAACCAAAGGTTCACTGAACAAACGAATATCAGGTCATAGATTTCAAATCAATAACGGCGGTCAGCAGCTTTTATACAAACATTTTAATTCCCCTGATCATTCTGTTTTGTCTATGAAAGTTAGAATTCTAGAAAAAATTTACCATCATACCAATAGCCCATCGCTGAGTACGCCATTCCGTAGACTACAAGAAGAACTTTGGATAAGAAAACTAGGTACGGCCTTTCCGTATGGATGCAACGATAATGTTGAAAGTGTGGGGAATCTTTTAAGTCCACAGTGTACCAATGTTAATGTAATTGGACTTTTTAACAACACCAAGAGACGTAGGCGTAGTCATGGACATTGGTCTTATAACAAACCAATTATACACGATGTTTCCTTTGATTCATTATTACCTTATGTAAGTAAACAATTGGGTCTCCATTACATTCGCACCAAACTTTACTCTGTCCCTTTGAAAGAGTTAAACAATCTTCTTGAAAAAGTCAAGGTAAAACCGCTTTTTGATTTTTCTACACCGGAATACAGACTCGGATCCATGATTATGGATATTGCTTATCATCGGCTTTTTAAACCTACACAAACAGAAAATACTGCTCATGTACCACGTTTTTTTTTCAAACTGCAGCATGCGAACAAGGGGATCGATGCCGTTAATATTAGCAATATTCTTAATCACAAAAAAGTTCAGTCCTGCATTCCGCCATATTTCAAGATAAAGTCAACCCCTTGTATTTCCTACAATTATACTTCAACCATTGCTTCCAAACTCTTCAATTACAAACAAACTCTACAAGACCTTAATATCGAACATCTGAAAGATAATCCTCCAACGTGTTCATGTTCTATTTCACCCTACAACTATAGTCCTGCCGGACACGTCATCACTGGTGATGTTAATTTAGTTAACAACGAAGACCTAAGATCACTTATTATGAAAGGACCAAAATTTAAGGAGCCTAGATCCTTCACATGGCGTAGTAATTTTATACATATAATGAATTCTGTTGAAGATTACACCAAGCGATGGGCAAAATCTGAAAAAGAAGACCTCGATACCTTGTCAGAGTTGGTTACAAGCATCAGATGTATATTAAAATCTCGCATTAAATGACTGAGAGGTTAAATGAAAACCATATAGCCTTCTGTTTTCAATAAAGCAGAAGTGAGAAAAGAACTAGATAGATAGTACGATCATTATGTACTGGTCCCTGCTGATAAGGCAAGTAACAACATTGTCTTTGTTTGTAAGGCACATTATATTAATTGCATTTTCAAAGAACTAGGTTTCGATTCTACACATGGTAATCCTACTTACACCCATCGCAGTCTTTCCAAGCAGGAAATACTTCAAAATCATAAATCGGTTATGGATATGTTTAATATCCCCAATAAACAAAATGAATTTGATTTACCTTATTTGTACTGGATTCCAAAGCTTCACAAAAGTCCTTACAAACAGAGATTTATAGCAGGTTCCAGTAAATGTTCTACCAAACCTCTCTCTTTACTCCTTCCTAAAATTCTTACAGTAGTGAAGGAGAAACTTCAAAAGTACTGTACAACAATATACTCCAGAAGTGGTGTGAATCAGATGTGGATACCAAAAAACTCTAAAGAATTATTAGAAACTTTGAGGTCACAAAATCTTACCAAAATCAATAGCATCAAAACGTACGATTTTTCAACGCTTTATACAACCATTCCCCATGACAAATTAAAATCTAGGCTTTTTGATATCATCGACAGTTGTTTCTTCAATAAAAATGGAAGTCGTAAAAATGCTTTCCTTGTCATTGAAAATCTAACAAATTATTTTGTAAAAAACCATTCTGATTGCACACACAAGTACTCTAAAGTTGACATTAAAAAGATGCTTGAGTTTCTGATAGACAACATCTATGTAGTTTTTAGAAATCAAGTCTTCCAACAATCTGTTGGAATTCCCATGGGTACCAATTGTGCCCCATTGTTAGCAGACCTATTTTTGTATTCTTATGAAGCAGAATTTATTCAAAAACTTGTACGTGAAAAAAATGTATATCGACGACGTACTATCAATTAATAATTGTTATTTCCATACTTAGGTCGACTCGATATATCCCAGTGAACTTGAAATAAAAGATACCATAGAGTCCGCGTCATCTGTTTCATATTTGGATATTTTACTGGAAATGGACATTGATGGTAACCTAACAACAAAACTTTATGATAAACGCGATGACTTCAGTTTTTCTATAGTCAACTTTCCTTACTTATGTAGCAATATACCTTCATCACCTGCATATGGTGTTTTTGTCTCTCAGTTAATTCGATACGCAAGGACATCTCTCTTCGTATGAACAGTTTCTAAGGCGAGGCAAGCTACTGACAAACAAATTGATAAAACAGGACTATCAACAGCCTCGTTTGAAGTCATCTTTTCGTAAGTTCTATGGTCGATACAACAACCTTGTCAGCAAATACAATCTTCTACTGGGTCGCATGCTGACTGACGTTTTTCATACTAATTGTTAGACCATAATTAATCACCTAATTGTCTACGGACTTTTCCGTTTTTTCCCGATTACGACAAAGAGCACACGGCGGGTGTGACCGGTCAGCAGAGGATGCTCACTCCTCCTAGGAACCTGATCCTACCTCTATCCTTTTGGAGGTCCGTGTTGCCCTGCTTTGAATTTGTATTCCGTTTTATGGATTTTTGAGATGGTTGACGATTTGTTATTGTCATTTTTTTAATGAGATCTTGGATGAATTAGACACATTCTCATTCCCTTGACCCAAACAAACACCCAGTCTCACCACAAGAAGACAACAGAACAATCCGGCCTGAATCAGGTTTTTCATAATTGGTCACTTATAACAACATCTATGAGATAAAGGTTGACCTGTCTATAATACCAAACTGATAAGAACATATGTATAATTGTGGCATTACTACCTCGTTTTAAGAATTTGTAATTATTATGAATTTCGTTTGAAGCAACCGGATGAAGAGCGACCTGGTTAGAAAGTTTTCTCTTGCATTTCCTACTTGTGACATAAGTATTACTAGTATTTTTTTTATTAACTCCACAATTTTGTATGTCCCTTATTGGTGTCACAGATCTTATACTATATAAAAATATAATGTAAATGCTCATTAGGATTATGGTTTAGTTAACTTTTGATACATATAACGATGAGCTCGCTGTTCCATAAAATGTAGTTTTGTCCTCTATCGATTTTGTTTCCATTAATGGACTTTTTTCTAAATCATTGTTCAGTACAAAGACGTTAATCGTTAATGTCTATAAACTAAAGAAATAATTCTGGAATGTAGACTAATATGACGGATTTTTTCTCTTCTTGTAAAGACCTTAACGGGACAAATAATGTAACGTACATTTGGTGAAATCAGGTTTTTTTCCACGTGTATCCAATTTCCGTTTTGGTCGCGACGATTTCCGAATCGCGGAAAATTAATCAGCGTAAATTTGATACAAAGTTTTGTTTTTATAGAAGAGTTCTCTCTTTCCTGATAAAGTAAACAAGTAAGTAAAAGTACGGTGATCTGTGTTTGTTTAGTTAGAGGTAGAAGTTGCGGGATCGGAGGACAAGCGCCAGATAATAGATATGTAAGCCTCGTTGTTTAATTGACAAGCTAATTAAAACGGTCACTTTCCTTGCGTAAACCGATGTCTAATTATACATGAGCTACTGGTCTATGTAACGGTACATGATTTATTGATCTATGACTGTTTGCGTCTCTGAAAAAAAATTTATCGGTAATTATTTCACATTAAGGAAATCGTGTAAATGGTTTCATTGTCCGAATTTTTCATTATAAAGAGCGACAATTTAGATACTCTTCCCCTCTTACTTCACATGTTTAAACAATCGTGAATGATATTTTCAATGTGACTTTAAAATAGTGAAAATTTGATTCGCGTAAATTTTATATACCCTTCTAGGTTCTAATTCGTGGAAAAAAACATGATGCGGAAAAAACCTGATATACGGTAGTACCTTCTATACAATACTGATTTTTTTTTATTAAATTACGAGAGAAAAATCAACAAAGGTAGAAACTTCTATACATATTTATTCTTCCGGCAATAAAAATATCCAAATGCATAAGTTCTTTTTTCAGAGATTGTGGGCTTGAACATGGATTGCCAATGTACTATATTCACTAAAATTAGTTACCTTCCCTCCTTATCATTTATTTAAAAAGGATACAGTTATGCAAATTTAGACAGAATGCATACTTAGTATTTGTTTTAAAACAAAATTTAGCACCTCTTTTACTAATAAGAATAGCTATGTTTTCCTTTTTTGGTCATCATTTTGTTAATTGTATGTCACTTAATTAGTGTCACATGCTACAGCTATTTCTGTCATACTCATATTATACACCCATCAACACAATATTAACATTTACACAATGAAAGTAATTTTTATCAACTTAAATAGTGTTAGCGAATTAATTTTATCTTATGTATCCGTATCCCATTTTTAATCCAGGCAACAAAAATATTTTTTTCTTGTTCATTCCATTCTTATCTCAAAACTAGACAGGTTGACACAATAATACATATCATTTAATTGATGTGTCAGATCCTAAACTGGCTTGGAATCAACAGTATCATGTTTATACTTTCCCCAAAAATGATAGAAAGTATCATTTTCTTTCTTAATGTATGTTTTGATTGCAATAAACTTGTTTAGTTCTTTTTCGTAATAAATCTCAATCTGTAAGATTTAGAAATAAAGATCTAGCATACAGTTTGTTCTTTCCTGTTTTGATATTTAATATGTAAGACTCCAAAGTTCAGTGGTCGTCCGACGATCACGCCAATGTCCATTGAACCGTATCTTAAAGACGTAACACGCCAAATATGTTGATCTGTAAGTCCAAAGTATAACGGCTTGCATAATTTTGCACACCACGCTAAATTACGATGACCTGCCGCTCACAAAAGTCGAAATAACACTTGATAGGTCACGAACGAGCGCATTTCTGTGGAACATTGGACTTTGGTGTGTCACACCATCGAACTTTGGCGAATACAAAAAAGTAAATGAATGTACAAACTCACTGAAATAAAAACTTATCTAACGAATTTTGTTTCTTTTTTGTATTGACCTTTACCGGACAAATAACGTTAACTTAAAGACATTGTCTTATCGATCTTCTATATCACAATAATAAAAGGTATTTTTGAAATTTTAAGAGAATAATCAACAGATTTGCGACTTGATATATGTATATATCATATTCTATTTTGATAATATGTAAATGTGAAGGCTCTATCTTCAAAGATTGTGGACTTAACATGGCTGAGCAAGGTATTCATTCAATTCATTTATCTTTCCCTCCTTACCATTCATTTATAGACACAATAAAGTTATCTAATGGAATTAAAGACAAAGTACATATCTATAATATAAAAATCCTTTTAAAAAAAATACAGCACTTTTACTAATGAAATAGTTGTGTTTTCCTTTTTGTCACCATTTTGTAAATTTTATATTACGTAATTAGTGTAACATATATTGTAAACCTATCAATACATTACATATATTGACATTGACATATACAGTTGAATGTAATCCAATTATTATTAGTTTTATTAATGTTTGGTCAACTTATCTAGTGTTAGCCCATTGATATTGGGTCTTATATCCGTATTCCTTTTTGAATGCCAGCAACAAAAATGTTATCTTGTTGTTCATCCCAATTTTTTTCTCTAAAAAATGCAATGATTGACACAATAATACATATCATTTGATTCGTCAGATGACACAACAAGGTAGTTTGAAACAGATATTTTCAATGGCACATTATAATTTTTCACTTGTTGGAATTCACAAGAACGAAGACGGATATTTTTACAGAGATTTATCAGGTCGGGTACTCTAACTTATAATATGGATAGCATTATTTAACATGTGACAATATTAACGTCAACCAGATTCTCCAATCCAGTGAATGAGTCGCAAAGCATGTCGGTCTACTACGTGTTTACGATTCAACAGACACACGTGGTCTTTGTCGGTTTTATACCCAATATTTAATTGCTTACCGGAAAATGTGTACAACTTGTTTTTTACTTTAACCCCCTTCCCCACGATCACGCACTTTAACGCATATACCGTTGCCCCACCGTCACGCATTTTGACGCATATACCTTTGCCCCACAATCACGCACTTTAACGCACTTTTTATTATTGACTAATACAGCCTTAAAAACGCGCTAATTATTGCTACGGTTATCCAAAGACGTTGATGACATCACAATGAAATATAAACGTAATAAAATTACGTCATTACGACCGTAATATTTTGCTGAGGTATTGATTCTATTATGTCTGGTTCCATCGATTTATTCGATGATACTTCTTTGGACGAAAGTTTCAATGACGGCGAGTCAAGTTCTGAGAGCCTCAACGTAGATTCATCTGACGATGAAAGCGATGATGAAGAAGAAATTCAACCACCTGTACTGGATCCGCTAGCACCCCATTGGTCATCTGTGTTAGACGCTGTTGATGTTCCGCCTTTTTTGTGTGATGTGGGACCGTCCCACTCTCTACCGACCACGGCAAATGAGAAGGAATTCTTCGAGTTGTTGTTCAGTGAAAGCTGTTTGCATCAAATAACCGAAGGAACAAATAAGCATGCAGCTGAAGTACAGCAGAGAAAAGGTATAATTATTTTTACCTAACAGGGTTGTTTTCCAAACTTTATCCAATTAAAAAAAAATGTTTATATTACGGAAAGATATTACCATAAATCAGGTCTATATTTCTTTCCCTTGTAAATGACAAAAACTATAGAAACACTAGGAAAAAAAACCCGCCAGATTTTGACTGTAAAATTTGAGATAGTTTTGCACATGTAAAAATTCTCTCTCTCTCTCTCTCTCTCTCTCTCTCTCTCTCTCTCTCTCTCTCTATTTTAAATAAATAATCAAATAAACACTAATTATTGTTTATAAACACAAATTGTTTTAGTTTTTTTTATAGATTATAAACACACTGAAAATTTAGACTTTAATGTATGCACCTATGTTTACCGCATATAAAGTATATGATACAGTCTTATATAGGAATAAAACACTGATTTTGCTTCACTATTATTTTCTAAATTAATTTTGCGGTGAAAATCTTTAGAAAGGAAAATGAATTCAGAATAATAACATCTCCTCTTTATGTTTCAGTATCAGACACCAGCCTTTATATTTTACATGTATGTTTACTTAGAGGGAGTGAGAACATTAGCGCATGCACACGCACACACACAAAGATTTTTATTTGATTTTAGTACTGAATTTTAAAATGTCGTTTGTATCGTTCAAATGATGGTCTATTTTTTAATATTTTTTTTTGCATTAGATTAAAGTGATCGCCAAATTCCGGTTCATATAAATTGATAGATGACGGCTATTTTTGCAACCACATCGCACCCCCTCCTAAAGAAATAAAAAAATATTTAAACAAAGTAATAATGGATGGGTTGTCGGTCTGTTAATGTATTCTACAAATATATGTATCATAAAAATATATAAAATACTATTTCCGTGTGTGGGGGTGTGGGGGGGGGGGGGATGGATGTCTGATGGTTAAATGCGTTTGCAGGAGAGAAAAAGCGCGGGGATGGGTCCTACTTTTAGTAACACTTAACCAAGTGAATTTACATCTGTAATTTGATTTTTCCATGAACACCCCCCCCCCCGCTAAATGCACGCATGTGCTAATTGATTTATTATTTAAACATGTTTAACCCAATTTTCTGGTGACTGATGAGCACTTTTATTAATTCAGGTCATGATCCCTTGTGGTACAACTGTACTCCTGACGAAATAAGGGCCTATATAGGTATTCTTATTTTCATGGGTGTGAATAGACTTCCTGACTATAAGTTACATTGGTCCAAGAACAAATTTCTTGCTAATGCTGGCTTCCAAGACGTCATGCCCGTGAGGAGGTATGAGAAGATAACTCAGTATCTACACTGCAGTTCCGACGATTTTGATGATCCTCTATGTAAAATCCGTCCAGTCATGAACCATATTACGGATAACATCA
Organism: Magallana hongkongensis; assembly: GCA_016163765.1. Lineage (NCBI taxonomy): Eukaryota > Metazoa > Mollusca > Bivalvia > Ostreida > Ostreidae > Magallana > Magallana hongkongensis. Next base: position 2,807,281 of record WFKH01010211.1, read on the forward strand.
GCAAAGTATACAAGCCTCGCAAACATCAGACTGTCGACGAAGGAATGATTGCCTACAAAGGCCGGCATAAGGTATATAGAGTAAATTTCTTTTTTATCAAAAGAATAAATTAATTTTAAAACCAATTCCATGATATTAAACAATTGCACTGATTAATTTGGTGTACTTTACATGATGCTATTGGTACATTTTACATATAAATAAGTTGGTAAATATTCTAGGCGAAGCAGTACATTCCGTCAAAACCAACCAGATGGGGCTTAAAAGTATGGTTGCGATGCGATAGTCTGACTGGATTCTGCCACCAGCTAGATCTTTACCTCGGCAGAGAGCAATATCAAGGGGTAGCACTCGGACAAGCAGTCGTAGAAAAGCTAACCGCTGGCCTGGAAAACAAAAACTTCCACATCTTTTACGACAGTTTTTTCACATCAGTGTCACTTGCTAAATCATTGCTTTCTAAGAAAATTTTCACTTGCGGAACCATTGTCCGAAATAGGAAAGGATTTCCTGCAGATTTGAAAAATGTTCCCAACATGACACAAGGCGATTTTTTGATTAGGTATGATTAAACATTTACACGATGTCTTGATACATCAGAGCTTTTTGTGCAGTTTTGTGAATTTGTCTAGTGTATTTTTTTAAATTAACACATTGTGCACAATTACATTATTTGTGATTTATAAGTTGGGAATTATTGAAATTGATTTCTGTTAATTGTGGGGATTTCGATGTCACGGGGTCAAGCTTAACTCATATTAAAAATAGTTATGCTAAAATATTACATGGTATTACATATTACATAACATTTAAAATATATTTTATGATAAAATATAAATTCATATGATAATCTGTTAAATCATTGTCCGTCCTTATTAGTTTTTCTTATTCTGCTATCCATGTATCAATGCTTTCCTTCTCATATCTTGTATTCTATGCACAGGCAAGATGGAAATTTGACTGCGACCCTGTGGATGGACAGTAAACCCGTTGCTGTACTCTCAACCGCCGCATCACCTTTGGGTAGGAGCACTAACGCATCCAGGAGATTAAAAGACGGAACAGTCATTTCTGTTCCTCGCCCGGAAAGTGTTGGCCTCTATCAACAATATTTCCGAGGTGTTGACATCTTTGACCAATTAAGATCGAAATACCCCGTCGGCAGACCAAGCAAAAAATGGTGGAAATACGTATTGCATTTTCTCATCAACACAGCTATCATTAACGCATTTATTATCATGAAAGAGAGCCTGCCAAGTCTACCTAAGAAGAAGTATCGACAGCTTGACTACCGAATTGCACTTGCACAGCAACTGATTGGTAAATTCCGAACACCCGTTAAGACAACCTCGAGAAAAATCCAGCTTCCGCCCCCTACGATCCACAAGCTTTCAAAAATATCAATTAAAAGATCATATTGCAAAAACTGTTCTAAATCAACTCACAAGAAAAGGAAAGACACGTCGTATGGGTGTGTTTTATGCGATGTGCACCTTTGCGGATAGCAGTGCTTTTCTGTATTTCACGGGTTTTTGAACACTGAAGAATAAGTTGCGTGTGTGTATTTAATGGCAATTTAAGAATTTATCAGTGTGTATTGAATTAATTAGACTGCCATGATTTATTCACTATCAAATTTTAAGTTAAAAAGTTCAAAAGTAATAGCGAGCGCAGCGAGCTCTAAGAACCAGTGTGCGCGGGAAAAAGAACGAGCTAAACCTACAGATTCATCAAACAAAATTTTTTGTCTCGGTCCCATAATGCTCTCTAATATTTTCACCCGTGGTGCTATGCCAAAAATGGCTGACATTTAACTCGTAATTTACGGTGCCTTGAGGTTTGAAGACACGTTTTGAGTACCACACAAGCTTTGGTGAGACCCAAGAGATTTTTTACATGCTTCCATTCCATCGTATTGAGTTGAGATACGTAAACAAATGGTTATGGAATTTAACGTATGACGTCACAGTGATCTCGCGCTATATTTCCCGCGATAAATTTAGTGGTGGATCAAACATATGTAACGCTTGCACTAGCTATTTCAGTATATACTGCGATACCTGCCTCATTGACATATGATTTGTTTTTAATTTTTTTTTTTTGATAGAGAGATTATATATATACTAGCAAAAGCCACACTTTACTGTCATATCGATCCAATTTTAAGCTAATTTTGCATGCATGTACAGTAAGTATGAGTAGGGAGGAAATAAAAAAAATAGGACATTTTGAACTAAATTAAAAAAAAATAAAGAGAAAAAATAAAAAATCATTGAAAATAAGTTTCCAAAGGACAATTCAAAATGGTATATTTTTTCATTACGCTCTGTATACTCTGAAACTTGTAGTAGCCCACAATGCCTTGCAACTCATTTACCTGATTGGTCTGTCGATTAAAGTAAACAGATAGCTAACTTAGTATGCAAATTTATGCCAACGTCACAAAATCTAGTGGTCTCGACCTGTTTATGATGGGAAATGTTGACATCTTTTCTCTATTCGGAAGTCACTATGAGTACCTCGCACACTTTTTCAGCGTTATCATCGGCTACTTTCATTTCTAATGCAATGCAAAATCTCCGTAGACTTTTTATTTTTAGCCGTGTATTGAAACCTGACAAGCTAGATGGAGCGTTTTAAAAGAATGATCGTGGGATTTTTCCATACTATTGAATGAACATTGTTTGAAACCTTAGGTATTTATAAATGTCGAATAATTTAAGAAAATGTGCTGCATAAATATCTTGTGACAGAGTATAACTTTATGTACATAAAGACAGAATTCAGAGAGTGATGTTGATATAAACAATTTAAAAAGTCTTCATTAGCGGTGGTACATATCAGCAATGAAGTTTGCTATCCTCTCAGAAACAAAAGTACACAGACAACTGACGATAATATAAAAAAAACCCCCAAAACCCCCTGAACTTTATTTATTTTACAACAATTGATAAACGAGTTCTACAACTTATATTAATATATTTCGTTGACACGGATGTTATCGCGGGGGGGGTCATTGATGTGGGATGAAGCCAGAGGGCCCGGAGAAAACCCACGTGTCCAAGCGGGCGACCATCATACTTTTTCACATACAACCACTGTCGATCATGGGGATCGAACTTGGGTCACAGCGGTAATAACCGAGTGCATTGTCAACTGCGCTTCTTGGACACCCCAACAATTATTCTTTGCACAATCGAACTACTATATAAGACGTACACACCGTTGACTGGAGCCGTAAAAACCCCGTCATGGCGATTGTAGGAGCTTCCAACGTTCGTTACTACTGTATCGAATATCAACGTGTGATGCAAACCAAGTGAACCTTCATATTTACCGAGATAAGCATAAAATGCGACGACATGTGCTGCAATGTAAGAAATTTGTAATGAATCAAATAACGGATAAGGTATTAAATAACAATGCAACCAATCTTTAAATATATATGGAAGACAACCTACTGGGATGCACCCCTGCATTAAGAATTCTCTTTTGCTTTGATTTTGCAACAGCTGATTGATCTCCGCCAACATCCGTGGTTTTACGGAAGGCATCTGCAACTGGTTCTGAGTTCGAATTTTCTTGTTCATGTTTTCCATGAGAATGTTCTTCATTCAAATGTTTTTCATTTTTGGTCCATGTTTTGATTTCTAGTTCTTTGATAATTTTGTCCATATTTTCTATCGATTTCTCTAATGTCTTTTGTTTATAATCCGAGTCCTTCAATTTTACTTCTAACCTCAGGATTTTACTGACGAGATCTTTATGATCCAATTTTGTATTTGCTTTTATTGCGGAGATCTTTTCATCTTGCTCTTGTATTTTCCTCATGAGAACTTGGAGGAAAGTCTTCACCCCCCAGACTCAAGCAGACACCCAATTTCACAAAAAGAAGACAACAGAACAATCCAACATGACTCAGGTTCCCCACAGCTGTATAATATTGACAACGTATGTGAGATAAATTGACCTGTCTGTGTCTAAAGTGCTAAACTGATAAGAACATTTGCAAGATTGTGCAATTTGAAAATGGCATTGCAAACATTTTTGAAAATCTTACGAATCGTCGTAAGTAGAGACCAGATTGTTAGAATCCGAATTACAAAAGTTTTACTAGGACATTTTCTTAAATTTACAGTATTTCTGTCCATCATTGATGTCAGATACCTTATACTATATACAGTATATAATGTAACCGCACATTGCGTTTTAGGTAACTTTTTATATGTATTACGATGTTCGATTTGTCCTACATCGGTTTCGCTAGTGTAAACAGATAGCCATGCTATGACCTTGAATTGCTAGTATTAGTCACTTTGATACTTATGTATACCTAGATACTGCTCAATGAATTGTGGTAATGATAACTAACAGATTGAACTCTGTGACTTTTGTAGCACTGCGTAGTATTCCAAAATGATGTTATGAAACCAGGTGCATAATACGGGCATAATAATATCCAAATTGAGAGTTTATAAATAAGTGTCATATTTGGCAATTCTGTGTCTGCATCGATAGCTCTGGTACTCTATACTGAGTCATGTATTGCCTATTTTGTATCATTGCTGCGAGGAATTTGCTTTGATGACCTTTGTGTTTTTATTTTTGATACACCATGGTTTAGCTGTGCTCTAACAACTGTGGTGTATCCAGATAAACCATATTCAGATTATAGCATGTACGAATGACCCTTAACCTTACTGGTAAAAATAAAGTTAAACAAGGCAAAAGAATTTTATTGACAAAAATATGAATAAAATGACATGTTTTCTTGCATATATCAAAAACACAAACTTTTTAAAGCACGATATTGAACTGAATGCAAAATTAGGATCCAAAAGTGCATAGTTTTGAAAATTCAGCACGCATTTGTTTTATGCCGTAAAATTAAACACACAATTGTTAAAGACTGACTTCGATGCGTCGCTTTTCTCGTCGTTGTCGGAATGTTTTGCTAATAATGGCGATACATCCAGATCCATCTCGGGCGTTAATGCGATCTCATATTTCGTCATCTGGGAGGATCCAAAACTTTCGATACACTTTCTTGAGGAACGGCATTTGTACGCTTGTACTTCCTAACAGCGGATTCGGACCTATGACCGGTTCTATTCATGATATCTGGCTCGTCGACGCCCGCTTGATACAGCTGGGTAGCACAGGTCCTTTTACCGGAATGATTTGTAAAATTCCCAACAAGTCCAGCATTTCCGGTTATTTCTTTCATCAGACCCTTGATTTTGTTTATTCCAAGAACCTGCTCGCTGTACTTGATACCACTTGCCAAAGGTCGTCGGTAAAATGCACCACAGTGTCCGAGGGCACCGGTATATGCCATGTAAAAGTCAAACATCTCTCCGCTGAAAATACAAAATAAGAATAATATAGCTATTCCATTTCCATAATCTTAATAGCGTAACCTTAACTAATATCTCATGGGAAAATGCACATTTTTAAAAATATACATTTTTATACTTTTATTATTAATATTTACTAAGTTCAACTCACTATTGAGGCAGTAGTGTTTGATATCATTGTTTTGCAGCTGAATATGCCTTAGGCCTCTTTTATAAGTTTTTGATGATCGTCCATGAAAATGAATGTATTTCCCTCTCTCATCACAGCCTAAATCAAACTGATCGCATTCCAGTGATTTGTGTTCATCATACGCAGGTAGCCCAAAAAGTTTACAGTTATAAAAAAACAGTGTACTGCAACGCTTTAGAAGAATGCATACCAAATACTTTTTGGCTCCAAATTTTTTCTTCGTCTTCTGGTAAAATTGGATCCGCCTGGCGAACTTTTGTTCCTAATCCCTTTGACAGCAGTTCTTTCATTCGCGCGTCTAAAACCCACTGAAATACGGCAAATCTGTGATCCTTTTCGTCTAAAAAGTTCATATTGTGAATGTTTTCATCCCTCAAGTCACGAAACAAACCACACACAATGCAGTAGAGCGAACGAGGTGGGTATTCCGATCCGTCTTGTTTTCTTACCTTCAAAACAAATCGTTGCATCCAATAATTAAGAGTTTCGTCGTCATCTCGGTCAACAGTGGAACATTGACCCGCGCGATACGCCACTTGTTAAACGTCTCAATCGCCCACTTGGTATTCTTGCGCGTATTTGAATTTGCTTGCGAGTCAATTAAACGTTGAATTTCATCATCTGAAACCTGACCAAATCGTTCATTTTTCATTTCATCGTCAGATGCAGATTCGGAAGTGGTAAAATTTTGGGCGTTTACGGCAGTTTCCATCATTTGTAAAACATATCTCCTGTATCAAAATTAACGTCCATGTCGAGTTCATTCTTCATTTCCGGTAATTCACTTATTCTGGAAATTGTTAAAGAATCAAACGAATCTTCCATAAAAATCTGATTTACTACAGATTCCGCACATTGGGAAAGCAAAAAATCCATGCCGTCCTCCATATTTGTCTGTGTGCAAACTGATTTTGTACTCGTGGTTTCCAAATTGAGGTCCGATTGGTCAAATTTTAGCCGTGCCAATTTCATGTTAGACCACAGTTTTATTATTAAAACTGATGCAATAATTTGAATACGCAATGATACATTTGTATCTATCTTAAAGAGTTCTCTTAAAGTGCAGCTCTTTAACTGATAAGAATATTTGTGATTCTCTTTTTTGGTCACCATTTTGTGGATTGTATGTCATGTTACTAATTTCCCATACATGTATGTTACAGCTATGTCTGTCATAATCAAATTGTAAATCGAATAACACTTTATTAACATTTACACAATCAAATGTAATCCAATTAATGTTTTGTCCACATCACTAGTGTTAGCCAATTTGATTTTACCTCATGTATCTGTTGCAAAATTTTAATTCCCGCAAGAAAAACGTTTTCCGTTTGTTCATCTCATTCTCATATCAAAGCAACACATGTTTACACAATGATACACATCATTTGATGTGTCAAATCTTAAACCGGCTTGAAATCAGCAATGTCCTAGAAAGTGTTACAAACTGTCATTATCTTCTTTGATTTATGTTATGTTTCCAATGAAATTTGTTCTTCTTTGCAATACGTCTCAATCTATGAGATATAGATTTTAAGATCCAGCATACAGTTTGATTGTTCTTTCCTGTTTTTATATTTATGAGTCATACTCCGGGCTTCGGATTGGGACTAAATGAATTGCACCAAATTTAACGTAACATATGAAAAATTAAAAGTGTATATGAGATTTGTTATGTTTGAAAATAATCGTGGTTGAGACACATCTTAGGGGTTATGAGCCAAATACCCATTTTGAGTCTACCCCATATCGAACAGACCAAACAATCAACACTTCGGTGACATTTTATGAAATATTCCAAAACAAGTTTAAATTTTTTTAGCAATACTTAAAATGTTAACATACCTTAATAGGTATTGTTTTTGTTATAATTTTTGATATTTGTTTTGTGTATTAAGAAAAAAGAAATGCATATGAAAACTGTAAAAGTCTTGGTTTTGGCTAAAAGAGTTATCATCCTTTGAGAACCTTTCTAGAGGCAACAGTAAAAGAAGGTAAAAAGAGTCTGATTTGTAAACAAGTCGTCTGGAGTTTCTTTTTAAAAACCTTCGTTTTTTACTTGATTTATTGCAGTGTCCTGTATTTTTATGACTTTACATTGATAACTTTAAAAGAAAGTGCTCAACATGTAATGCAGCTTCGTCGGGAGATGTGATTTATACTGTTCTGAAGACCTACAACCCCTCGTGATTTTCAGCTCAAATCATGTTTGTATAATTTTATCTGAAGTTCGCCTTAAACCTTGTGTTGCACACGCTAAATACAACAACAATCAAATAGGCACGAGCCATTTCAACTTTTTATTTGAAATCAAAGAAAAAGCGGTAAAGAAGGAAGCTGTGTCAAATCCCAAGTTTACTAAGCTCTCACCATTACATAGACAACACCAGAGAAGATGGACTTGGATCTCTTCCTATTCGCACGCATTATAAAAAGTGCAAGCAGAGGATTAAAGGAGGAGAGTGACATCATCTATTTGATTAGTCAAGCCGATATAACACTAGGTGTGAATACACGTAAGTAACTACTTTAGTTCTTATTTATACATTGATGAAAGGAAAAGATCACACTTGTGTGCATCATGTGTGTGGGTGTAAATTAAATTGTGCATTACACATATACATGCAAATGATAAGTGTTTATTTTAAATTATGATTTTACATTTTCAAGATTAAAATCCGTATTTCGATGAAATGCCAATTTTTAAAAAAGGTTTTTAAAGCAAATGTTTACGTAACTTTGATTTCCTTGCATTGTCTAACCATCAAGAATTCATTCAAAGTTTATCAAAGGATGTAAATAGCTGATGTTTAACATTTCTATCAAGCAAAGGTTTGATATCAACAGGGCCAGGCCGTAGCTGATAATGGCACCTTGCAGTACATGAGTAGGGTGTGTCCTAATGTTTACAATGTCTTTCTGCCCAATTTCGACAACCACACAGCCGCTAGAGCTATGATCTTTATCATCAGTTTTACTATCAAAACTTCTGCCATCCTTTTTATCCGAGTTCACCATTAGTTCCGATACCACGCCCCCGTTGTAACTGCTATCAAGATTCCATTTGAAAACGTAATCCCCGCTGACTGGAGCCGTGAAAACACCGTCGTGTTAGTTGTAGGAAGGTCCAACATTGGTGATAAATTTTCTAAAAAAAAAATTAGATTTCAATTTACAGAAGGGTAGTACACCAAGTAAATTGGAGTTAAATTCCTTGTGTTATAAATATTCTAAAAGGGGATCTCTCAGATAATTACCTATGCCATGTGTCTATAATACCATAATAGAGCGAGAAGAAACATCACATATTACAAGGAAATCGTTGTCATTAAGTTGGGTACCTTGAGTGATTTACATAACCAAGCGTTTAACTTATCTGCTGAAACAATTACCTGATCCTATAAGACCAATACTTAGAGTGAATGAGAAAAAATTTACAAGGTTATTGCTGTCATTAGCTCTTAATTTGACATACGGTCCTCTTTATTGCTTTTATGTAAATATACACATCGTGAATTTTACTTTGATCATACATGTACAAAGTATTGCAATTACGGTTAATGGAAGAAAATATGAGGATTTACAAAAGGTTTACAGTAAGATGATTATTTGTTTATATAAAAAATTCCCATATATGGCATTCATTTTGCAGCGCAATTCCATTTTCTGAACTTTTTGTGAAAAAAGTCGTTGCAAAATTTTAAATAAAATCACCTAGGCAATGATTACAATGCTTAAAGTCCATGCTATTGTGTTTAAAGTGTTTAGTTTATATTAATATATACCCTCTACTTTTTATGTATTAAAAAATTAATAAAAAATTTTACGTTCTATTTTTCGGTAAATGAGTGATCAATCAAATCGCATGAAAAAACAGCTAAATAGGAATGAAATATTTCTTTCATCAATACTGGCTTGAAAGGAATAGAAATCTAATAAACAATATTATTTTACTTCAGTATAACAAAAAATATAGCAAGGATGGGCATACGATGTAATCAAAGGATTAATTCTAAAACAATCGTTTTAAATCCCTTTTATATTAGAAAACTAGCATAGAAAGAATTTGTTAACATTCACTACGTTATAACTTTACAAGAGTTGAAAAGCGATTAGAACCCGATGTATTTTAAATTAACACCTGTTGTTCGGTATAATAACCAATTTACCAGAACAAGGGTGCATAGCTAATCGACAACTATTTTTAAGGTCAATCAGGCCACTTCGTATTTTACCCATCTCCATATTCTAATAATTAAAGAACAAAATAAACAATTAACGCAAAAAAATATGATAAAAGGAAGTAAGATATTTAAACAATCCAACATAAATAGCTTTCTGCATGGTTTTATTATAGACTTAGTCTTAAATAAATTTAAATAATTAACATTTGGATTTATTTTTGATTTCTTCTACTGAACATATATTTTTGTCACTGCAAAAGCCATCCACTGAATGAAGACTCGTACAATGCAGGGTTGCTGATTAATGATCCAGATAGTGGATGCGTTGGGTGCGTTCTTATGAAGATGATGTCTCCCTGGCTGATATCTACGACTACACAGCCGCTAAAGCTGTGGTCCTCTGTCGCAGTAAGGCTATCAGATCGTCTCCCGCCCTTTCTTTCAGAATTCACCACCAATTCCGATACCGTATCCCCGTGAAAACTGCTGTAAAGATTCCAGTTGAAGACGTAGACCCCGCTGACTGGAGCCGTGAAAACACCGTCATGTTGGTTGTTAGAACTTCCAACGTTGGTGATTACTGTATCATATATCAATGTGTGGTGCAATCCCAGCGACCCATCTGATTAACTAAGATAAGCATAAAATGCGACGAAATGTGCTGCAATATAAGTTTGTAATGAATCAAAAAACGGATTAAGTATTAAATAACAATGCAACCAATCTTTAATATATTGAAACGTTTAACAATGTTTAAAGATGGAAGACAACTTACTGGGATGAATTAAGAATTCTCTTCTGCTTTGATTTTGCAACAGCTGACTGATCTCCGACAACATCCGTGGTTTTATGGAAGGCATCTGCAACTGGTTCTGAGTTCGAATTTTCTTGTTCGTGTTTTTCCAGAAAATGTTCGTCATTCAAATTATTTTCATTTTTTGTCAATGTTTTGATTTTTAGTTCTTTAATAATTTTGTCCATATTTTCTATCGTTTTCTCTAATGTCTTTTGTTTATAATCCGAGTCCCTCAATTTTTCTTCTAACCTCAGGATTTTACTGACGAGATCTTTATGATCCAATTTTGCTTCTATTGCAGATATCTTTTTATCTTGTCCGTGTAATTTCCTCATGAGAACTTGGAGGAAAGAATCAGATACGTCTTCATCCCCCAGTCTTAAGCAGGCACCCACTTTCACCAAAAAAAGGACAACAGAACAATCCAACATGACTCAGGTTCCCCATTTTTATTCTGATCACATTTTGTCGGTCGTCCGTCTGTCTGTCTGTCCGTCTGGAAACTTTTCACATTTTTTCAACATCTTCTCCAGAACCACTGGGCCAATTTCAACCAAACTTGGCACAAAGCATCCTTAGGCAAAGGGAATTCAGAGTTATGAAAATTAAGGACCACACCCTTTTTCAAGGGGAGATAATTAGAAACTATTGAAAATTTTTGAGAACTTTTCAAAAATCTTATCAAGAACCATTTGGCCAGAAAAGCTGAAACGTGTGTGGAAGCATCCTCAGGTAGTGTAGATTCAAAGTTGTGAAAATCATGACCCCCGGGGGAAGGGTAGGGCCACAATGGGGGGTCGAATTTTTACATAGGAATATATAAAGTAAATCTTCAAAAATCTTCTTCTTAGAAACCGATTGGGCAGATAAGCTGAAACTTGTGGGGAAGCATCCTCAGGTAATGTAGATTCAAAGTTGTGAAAATCATGACCTCCGGGGGTAGGGTGGGGCCACAATGGGGGTTCAAACTTTTACATAGGAATACAAAGAAAAAATCTTTAAAAATCTTCTTCTCAGAAACTAATCAGCCAGGAAAGCTGGAACTTGTGTGGAAGCATCCTCAGGTAGTGTAAATTCAAAGTTGTGAAAATCATGACCCCCGGGGGTAGGACGGGGTCACAACGGGGGGGGGGGGGACAAAAATTTATATAGGAATATATAGGGAAAATTTTTTAAAAATCTTTTTGTAAAAAACCATTTGCCTGGAAAAGCTGTAACTTTAGTGAAAGCAACCTCAGATAATGTAGATCAAATGTGTTTAAATCAAAATCTTGAGGAGGAGGGTGGGGCCATATTGGAGATTCAATTTTACAAAGGAAAACATTTTAAATATTCACAAAAGCTGAAATGTTATAATATATATTTTTACTTATATGCAATCATTTTGACATATTGCTTATTCCTTAAAATTGTTTAGACTCTGGCCCCTGGACGATTCTTGGGCCTCACAAGGGGTTCAGAGCTTGATGAAGGTTTATATCCCATATATAAACAATTGTTTAGGATCTTTTTGAGAACTGCAATGCTTAACATGTGATATGATTATAAAATAATCCTGTTAGAAAAGGGACTAATGATAATAAACATAAGAATATCCAGGGTAAAAAATGGATTTTTATTTATACAGGATCTACATGTATTATACTACATTGTCCAGATAGTTTGTATTATGACTCCATTAAGCTGATTTTATCATACCTATTGTTCCTCAGGTGAGCGATGTGGCCCATTGGCCTCTTGTTGGTCTAGTTATTACAACGTTAACGAGATAAAGGTAGACTAGTTTATTTCTATAACGTCAAAATGATAAGAGCATGTGTATGAATGTGGCATTACTACATCATTTTAAGAATTGGAAATCGTCGTGCGTTTGAAGAGGCCGGTGTAAAGTAGAATAATGACCCCCGTAGAATAATGACCAGGGGTAATTTTTTTACGTAGAATAATGACCCCCCCCCTGTCATTATTCTACGCAGAAAAATGACCCCCGGTCATTATTCTACGTAGAAAAATGACCCTTTTGCTTGAAGAATAAGTGTCATTTTCGTAAAAAAAATGAACACAACATGAAGAAAAGTGACCCCTGTAGAATAATGACCCCCTTATAGATTAAAGTTTTTTAGTATAATTTTTTATTATTTGTGAAATAATCTTTACAATATTGTAATTTTTACTGCAGTTTACAGAAAGTAACAGAAATTATAATTCATATTCAAATAACCTTAAAATGAAAGAAGGGGTATATCTTAGAAAATAAAAATCCTTCCATTATAACAAGATACTGACGTATTGTATCGGGGTATGGTTGTCATCTTTACGAGTTACATTTACATGTATCTCATTATTACGAGTGACAACGCATTAAAATTATTTCGAGATACAAGACACTATAAAACAAAGTTCTGTTTATTGGCGATGAAAGAGTATACTCGATATTGTTCATGATTTATACTAGCATTGACGATTTTCCCCTACTACAAACTACTGGGTATGCAAGTGCATCACCCAGAATTAATGATGAAACCAAAATTATGAAAAGTTTACTCCATTGTTAGGCATTATAACCATGCTGAAGTTAGCAGCTACTAACAGCAGCCATTAAGCCAGTAGAAGCTAACGGACAGTAAGGAAAATCGTCAAAGTACTCGAACAAAAATTATATTTTATTTAATCATCGGCATACTTTAATTAATATCAAGGATTAATGCATGAATAGTTTGTAGGAGCATTGACAATTTCGGAGGCAGTAAAGATCGTATGATCAAAATCAAGGGAGATATAAACCCCTCGGAATCACCTAGTAGTACCCGTACAGCCCAAATTTGAGACCTGGAAATAATAGCCCTATAGGTCTCCTGCACTGCCTTGTAATTCGTTTGATGTACACTTTTAAGGAAATGAAGATAATGGCCCACCATTCACCACGATATCTTTGTGAAGAGTTAAAAAAAATAACAAAGTTCTAGTGAGCTAAATGGACACATTTAGATATGATAGAAACCCTCAGGCCCTTGTTATAAATATTATGAAACTTTCTCTACGTAACGCGTGCGTTTTTAAGTTCGTGGGATCAAAATCAAGGGGGATATAAACCCCTAAAATGAACCCGAACCCCTTATCAACGCTTTTAGAAATAATCTCTTTTTATTATATTCGATCAGTGTTTATAATCTATTTAAGATTTACTATAGTCAGGTACTCTTCACACATTTGCTCTAAAAAAATAAAGTCTATTCATGATCACAATTACAGCATTACAACAAATGTTAAGAATATCGATGAATATATATTACGTAGAAGAAAACAAAACTAACACAAAATGATTTTTTTAAAATCACTTTTCCCCAGAAATGTAAATAAGAAGTATTCATATTCCTACGTTACCTGCCTCCTTAGTCTTTTTCACGAAAATATATATCAATCTTCGATTGACAATTTATTCACCAATGAATATTGCATACATTATTATTCTTTCATGATTATTGTTCTTTACTTATCACACAATTTCCTCATTGTGTATGAATTTGTTTTTCTTTTGTTTTCTTTTTTATAATTACGGAATGGCTTTGCAACAGTAGCAACACCTGCACAGATTTCTGAACACACACGTGTAGACCTGGCAATTTCTTGCCGATGCAATTGTAAAATCCCGATAAAATAAAGTTTAGCAAGCTGTGCATAAATTTTGTAAATCAAATATCGTTTTTTAATAATATAGCTATATAAAATGTTGTTAAGAATTATTCATGGTAAAGTATCAAGTATTATATAATAGTTCAGCAGATTTCTACACAAGTGCAGCGTGTCATTTCCCGCCATATGTCGTCGAGAGATGAGACGTAACTGTTAACAATCAATTTGTGCCAATGTAAGTGTGTTTGTGTGTGTTTGCTACGAATATGAAAAACTATATACAGCTATTTCTTTGCATGTTCGGTGTGTATAACTACAAGATCAGCTGAACAGTGTGAAAATTCAAGTAATTTCAAAGTCAGATATCTTGTATACGGGGAATCCATTTCTATTCTTGTTTACAGCGGGGGTCATTTTTCTACGGGAGTCATTACTCTCCATGTTTAACATGAAGAAAAATAACCCCTGGGTCTTTTTCTTCAGAAAAATCCAATTATTCTACAGCAAGAGGGGTCATTATTATACGTCAAAAAATGACCCCCGGTCATTATTCTACTGGGGTCATTATTCTTCTTTACACCGGATTAGCAGCGTCTAGGTTACAGAATTCCCATTGTATTTCCTACCTGTGGCAGAATTTTCACCAGCACACTTCCATAAACTTAACATTATTTCATGTCTATCACTGGTGTCACAAATCTTATACTATGTAAATATGTCATATTGCAGATGGGTATGATGTTTATGATTTAGATAACTGTTGATACATCAAACGATGATCGAGTTCGTTAATAGGTGGTTTTGTACCACGCGAAATTCACTAAATTTTAATGATTTTTCTCATAATCACTATTAAATACAAAGAAAAGTGAATGGAACGAAAACTTAAATGACGAATATTGTTCCTTTTATGTATTGAACTAAACCGGTCAATAAATGTAAACAAACATACATTTAAAGGCATCGTCTTATTGACCATCTATATAATAGTAAAAAACGTATTTTTGAAATTTCGAGAGAAAAATCAACAGACCTACGACTTGCGATATGTATATATTCTATTTTGATATGTGAATTTGTAAGCTCTCTCTTCAAAGATTGTTGGGCTTGAACATGGCTTAGCAGGGTATTGAACAAAGTAAATTACCTTTCCCTCCTTATAATTCATTTAAGAAATTATAGAGTTATGTAATGCAATTAGATACAGAGTACATATTTATTGAAATTTTTCTCAGAGAATTCAAAAAGCACCTTTACTGATACAAGTAGATGTGTTTTCCTTTTTTTGTCACCATTTTGTTAATTGTACGCAATTTTTGTCACATATGTTACAGCTATTTCTGTCATACTCAAATTGTTAACCCATCAACACAATATTAACGTTTAAGTCATGTAATCATCGTAATTAATTTTTTAAGCCAGTAACAAAAATGTTTTACTTTGTTTATTTCCATTCTTACCTAAAACCTACATTTATTGACACAATAATACATATAATTAGATTTATCATATGACGCAACTAGCTGGTTTGAAATGTTAAAAAAAATGGACAAGTTCAAGCAACGTACATAAATATACACGTACACACTTGATAAAAAAACGAGTCGTTTTGAAAGTAAATGTTGTACTATTTACTAATCACTTTTTACATTGGAAATTGATTACACATATTGTTGACTATTGCATAAAAATACGCCACCTGGTAACGTCACAATGATAGGGTGTTTAATGAATATATAACTTGTAAAAAATCAGTTTGGCGCTAAGGCATGCAATTAAAATTTACGAACAAATTCGATATTAGTCGATATTAGGGAACACAAAGGAGTAAGATGAATAATAAGTCATTGCACAGATCCTAAACAAAGATAAGATAACTTTAACCATAAATTACACACACGTATATCGGCCTCTGTATTTCTCTCAATTTCTTGTCAAAGTCTTTCCGCCTGAATTGCCAACACTTGTGCATGTTTTGGATGGATCATCGGTGCATAGGAGAATATCAATAAAATACATCAGTATGGATTGAACATTTTATTTATGCATTTTAAGTAGCTCCTTTGCATGAAATTTCCCATATGCAGCCTTAACTCACCAGCGAATTCTTCTTTTTTATGCTTTAATTGCAATGAAAGTGTAATATTTTTCTTTTTTGTGTAGTTCAGCAGATTCCTTCTGAACTCTTGTATGACCTCTCAATCTATGAGATTTAGAAATTCAGGTCTATCATACAGTTTGATTGTTCCTTCTTATTTAGGTATTAGATATGTAAGACTCCAAAGTCCGATGGTCATGTTAAGTCCGACGGTCACGCCAAAGTACGAATGTCTGAAACTCCAAAGTTCGATTGTTTGCACATTATTGCACCCGTTGCTAAAGTACTATGACCTACAACGCAAAGATACAATGGTTTGCATAATTTGGCATGCATCGATAAAGTACGATGACATACAACGCTAGTCCGATGTTGTCGAAATAACAACGTTTGATACATCACATCATGACAACGTCGTATGTGTCATCAGCGATATCGATTCAAAATCAACAACCAAACATGGAATTAGATGTAGTCGGTATTACTGCCACCTAAGTCAACCGATCTTACTAGGGGTTCTGATATTATATCTCCGTGATAACTGCTGTAAAGATTCCAGTTCAAGACGTAAACTCCGCCGCCTTGAGCCCTGAAAGAGCCGTAATTGTGGTTGTTGGAATCTCCAACATTAGTGATAACTTTGTCAAATACCACAATGTGGTGCCAACCTGCAGATCTTTCTCTTTGTCCCAAATAGGCCTAAAATGCAATCGTGTTTGCTATATAAAGAGGGCACAACTCATAAGGATAAGGATTCAAACAGTTCAAACATGCAATGAATAAATACAATCAGCCTGATGCATTTTGAGCTAAGCAATAAAATTCTTACCTGGATAAGCCCTGTCACAAACAATTCTGGCTAAATTTGACGCCTTAGTAGTTGATTCTGGAACACTAACCGTGGTATTCTGGTTTACATGACCTGTCACTGTTTCTGAATTGGAAGAGCCTTTTTCTCTTTTAATTGGAAATCGTTCATTTTTGAAATTGTCCTTATTGTTTGCATTTGGTTTGATTTCTAGATCCTCAATAATTTTATTCAGCTTTTTAATGGTTCGTTCTAACCTGTTTTTGTCTACAATCCGAATCTTTGAGTTTCGCCTCTAAAGTATTTATTTTACTGGTAAGGTCCTGGTAGTCTAGCGTGGCCTTTGCTTCTACGGCAATTATTTCTTTGCCCTGCTACTGGATTTTTAAAATAAGATATTTAAGGATGGAATCAGACGATTCTCCTTCTTCTTTACTCACGACCCACCCTCTTTCGAAAAGAAAAGAAAGCAAATATATCCAGCAATAATTAAATTCCACATGCTGTTGAAAATTTTCAGCGTCGAAAAGATAGGATTACATGTAGAGCACTGCTTGTACATATATATAACCTCATAGTTTCAGCTTTTAAGACTGCGAAAAACATTCTTTGCATTTACATGTATATTTGGCGTTGTATTGTCAAAAACAATATCAAATCTTTGCAAAAGGATAATTATTTTTCATGTTAAATGTAAATTATCACGTTGGCCATTAATCTTTGCATTTTATTTACGTTACCTTTAACTACATAAGAATTCATATAACGTCATTTTGTCCTCGATTTGATTATAGCAGGTGCGCCTTTTCAAAAATGAATCAAAATACACATTATTCTATTTAAAACCATCAAATATAAAGATCAAATTGTTCAATAATATTCGAAATTTGTGTTATAATAATGAAAAAAGCCCAAAAAAAGAATGTTCAGCAGCCAAAGATACCACAAAAATACAGATTAATTTAAGACACCGTTAGGTGCTACTTTTAACTACCAAGAACCACACGCGTGTCAAGTTATCGTTATCTTAATCTCTCTTTTGTTAAGAATATATAGGCACCAGTTATAATTGCTATTAATTTTATTTTTCGGGATATGAGTCGTCATTCTAACTACATGAAAATAGTGATAACAAAGAGTGTTTGTGTTGTCTATAGTTCAATTTTAAAATTCATGAGAAGTATTTTTTGTACAACTAACTAATTTTCACTTTGGAATAAACAATTTTTGTACAAGCTAATTATTCTGAGTTAAATATAAACATTTTTGGTACAAGTAAACTATTTAGTTCTGGTCAAGCACTCACTTCCCATCAGCCTTTCTGACCAGTGTGGTCACACATTTGTCAATCCTTTTCCATAGTGTTTGATGCGTGCCTCAAACCACTATGTAAGTCTTTTTTAAAGCAGTAATTGCTTTAATTTGTCAGTATTGAATCGTATTTTTGAAGTATAATTACAGATGGAAATTTATTATACAGAAAAAACATTCTTAAAAGTATGAACGTCATTATGGTCTTTAAAGTACATGTAATTTACATAATATTTCTTAGGTATAAAGTAATGGATCTACATTTTCCTATTTTGTAAATTGTAATTTGTAGTTGCTGTAGTTTTAACCAATCTTTTGCACGACGGCAACGTTTACCACACAATAAAATATGAAACCGTGTGACTTGTTTAATGTGTTGTGCGTGGTTAGCTATCTGCCTACACCAGGCAGTATAGTCTAAAATAACAAAAGTCAAGAGGAAAATAGAAAACAGGAGCAGAGCAAACACGAACCTCTACAAAAGATAGAGGTATGATTAGGTGCCATAAATTCCAACAGATTGTTGGAAGACCCGATTTCCAAAAATTGCATAGCTGTTGTCAATCAGAAACGCAAGCATCTTTTTTATCCTCTTCTGAGTACTTTTGTACGATGTCCTGCCGCGCCAATGTAAGATGTTGTCGAAATAACAACGTTTGATACGTCTCGTCATGAGACATTTCATTGCAAACTTCTTCTAAATCAATACACCCAGGTCATGATTTCAACGTGTACAGTTATGCAATTTTTGTATACATATACCTTCTACTCGTTATGTCAGAATGCAAATTTCAATTATATGACATAAAGATTGCATTTTGAAGTTCATTAAGTATATGATATTGTACTATGATATATATATGGTAGTGTATATAGGATTGAGCTTTACACTACGCATATGTAGATAAAATTTCAGACATAAAAAGTACTGTGAAATAAACTCTGCTTTTTGCTTACCAAGAAATGAAAATACAAGCCAATAAAGTTATGCTGTCTCTTGATCTGTTTTATATTAAGAATACAAATAAATATTTGTTATAAATAACGTCATACACTGAAGATGGCATGTTATTTTCTTTTTTGGTATTTAACTTTATTAAGAAAGAAACAAGACATAAGTTTGAAATATTCACTTCGTCCATGCTAGTTAGAATTAAGGCATAGAAAGCTAAAAAATAATAGATTGTTTTTCTTTTGTGGTTCATACGTACTATAAAAGTACATATCAGTTCAGAAAAAACGTACATGGCGAACTAAAGATTATTCTTTGTGTAAATTGGACCACGTTGTATTTCACTGATCTCCATATTGAAACATTTTTTTTTAAAAATTAAATCAAAAATCATAATCAAAGAAAGTGAGTTTTTTTTAGGAAATCTAACATGAATAGCTTTCTGCATTGTTTTCTCCTAGACGCACTCTTAAATGAAATAAAAAGTAATTTATTTCTTCAACTGAACGTACATTTTTTTAGTGCAAAAGCCATCCACTAAATGAAGACTCGTACAACCCAAGGTAGCTGATTATTGATCCAGCTGAGGAACTTGTTGGATGTGTTTTTATGAAGACGATGTCTCCCAGGCTGATTTCCACGACTAAACAGCCGCTAGAGCTGTGGTCCTCGCTCACAGTATGGCTATCAGAGCGTGTACCGCTCTTTGGATCAGAGTTTACCATTAGAACTGTATAAATGTCCGAGTTAAATCCGCTGTAGGTCTTCCAGGTGAAGACGTAGACCCCGCTGATTGGAGCCGTGAAAACACCGTCATGATGGTTGTAGGAACTTCCAACGTTGGTGATTACTGTATCATATATCAACGTGTGGTGCAAACTAGGTGACTTTTCTGATTTACCAAGATAAGCATGAAATGCGATGACATGTGCTGTAATATAAGAAATCCGTAATAAAGCAAAAGAATAATGCAACCAATCTTATAATATATTGCAACGTTTAACAATAGGGAAGCTTGCAGACAACTTACTCGGATGCACTCCTCCATTAAGAATTCTTTTCTGCTTTGAATTCACAACGACTGACCGATCTTCACCGGCATCCGTGGTGTTCTGGAAGACAGTTGCAACTGATTCTGAGTCAGGCTTTTCTTGATCCTGTTTTCCAAGAGAATGTTCGTTATTCAAATAATCTTTATTTTTAGTCAATAATTTCGTATTTAATTCTTTAATAGTTTTGTCCATATTTCGAATCGTTTTCTCTAATTTGAGCTGTTTAAAATCCGATTCCTATAAATTATCCTCCAATCTCAGGATTTTACTGACGAGATCTCTATGGTCCAACTTTGCATTTGCTTCTATTGCGGCAATCTTTTCATCCTGTTCATGTATTTTCCTCATGAGAACTCGTAGCAAAGAATCAGACACGTCTTCATCCCTAAGACTCAAACAAACACCCAATTTAACAAAAAGAAAACAACAGAACAATCCAACATGAACCAGGTTCCCCATAGTAGGCTAACTATTACAGCGTCTACGAGATAAAGGTAGACTTGCTTGTCACTATAACGTCAAATGATAAGAACGTGTATGAATTTGGCATTAGTACATTGTTTTAAAAATCGAAAATCGACATGCGTTTGAAGAGCGCGGATTAGTAGCGTCCATGTTATAGAATTCCAATTTTATTTCCCACTTGTCACACTATTGTTATTAGCACACTGCAATTAAATTCACAGTATTTCATATCTATCATTGATGTCAAAGATCTTTATTTGTTTATGCTTTAGATGAGTGTTGATACGTATAACAATCATTTCGTTGTTCTATGAAATATGTTTTTACACCCTGTCAATTTCACTAACTTTAAATCATTCTGTCCAAATTACTGTTCAATACAAAAAAGTGAATGTTCAAACATAATGAAATAAAAACTTACAGAACCATTTTTTCGTTTTGTATTAGCCTAAAACAGGATATATAAGGTTAACATTCCTACATTTAAAGGCATTGTCTCATCAATATTCTTTATCGTTATTAAAACAAACCCGTATTTTTGAAATCTCGAGAGAATGGTCAACAGACTTACGACTTGCAATGTGTATTTATAATATTGTTTTTGATAATATGTAAATATGTTGGTTCTATCATTAGTGATAAAGGCTTTGAACGTGGCATAGCAAGGTATTGACCAAAGTGAGTTATCTTCTCACCTTATCATTTATTATTGAAATTATAAAGTTATCTAATGCAGAGTACATATTTATTTAAATCTTTCTAAAGGAATCGGAAAAGCCTTTTTACTGATACAAGTAGTTGTGTTTTTCTTTTTTGGTCACCATTTTGCTAATTGTACATAATTAGTGTCCCATATTTTACAACTACATGTATTTCTGCCATACTCAAACTGTACATCCATCAACCAATATCAAAATCATCTCATGTATCCGTTATCCATTATTTAAGCCAGCAACAAAACATGTTGAGTTATTGGTAATTTCCATTCTGACTTAAAACCTACAGTGATGTCTACAATAATACAAATAATTTGATATAAAAAATAATCACATTTATGCTTTTCTGGAACTTTGGTAACTATCATTTTAGCAGATAAGTTAAGGCAATGTACAAATATGCACGTATAAAACTTGATAAAAAACACAAGTCAGTTTAAAATAAAAAGTTTTATTACCGGTATTTATCTTCAGCCAAATTGTGTCATGTTAACAATTGATTGCACATTTTGTTGACTTTTGCATGAATGAACATTTGTTCAAATACGCCACCTTGTGACGTCACAAAGACAGGATATTCAAGGTATGTAAAAATCGTAAGAAATCAGCTTGGCGGAAGGGCATGCATTTAAATTTACAAACATTTTAGGTAACTTGAAAGAGAAAGATAAATTATAAAAACACTGAACAAAATCCTAAACAAAGATCTATTTAATCAAATATTAGACAAACATATACCGGCCTCTGTATTTTCTTTGTGTTTCTTTGCATCTCCAAAGTCATTCGTTTGTTTACATATTTTTGCAAGCAACTATAAAGTACGATAATCAACAATGGCAAAAATCGATCGTTTGCATATTTTTGCACACATCGCTAAAGTACGATGACCTATAACGACAAAGTCTGATGTTGTCGAAACAACAACGTTTGCTATGTCTATATCGAAGGTTTCATCACTGCTCTTGATTCAAAATCAGCAACAAAAAAATGGAAATCGAAATAAATGCATATTGTGGCAAAATATCTGTTTCGCCTTAATAAAAAGTGTAATTAAGTAAATGCTGTCAAATTTAAGAATTCAAATTAGATGGTTGGCGATGGAAATAGTTATCACAATAAGCTTGAGTATTTTCATCTTTGATTTCGATTAAATTAACTTTCGTAAGTATTTTGCGCTAATACAATTTAATTGTGGCGCTTTCGTCAGTACCAGTGGTGAATATGGAAAACAATCTTTTCTCATTTGCGATTCTTTTAAAGAACCATTAGTACACCATCGTACTTAGGCGCATCAGAGTGGACCATCAGACTCGGGGTGTCAAACCATTTAGGTTTGACGCAGGCCATCAGACTGTGACTGTTGGACTTTATAATTCCAAAACAATTTTCCTGTAGAAAAAGCCGAACAATATAATGTCATGCATAAGAGGGAATGACACCAATTCAATGAACAACTTTGGTGTGATATTCTAATATAAATGTTAGCAGTAAATTACAAAAACATTCAAGATTGCTATATCATGCTTTTTTGCATGTACTGATCCCTATTACCATGGCAAAATCCACCCACGGAAAAAGGACTCAAACAGTCCAGCGTAGCTGATGATGTCTCCTTATTCAAGTGTAGAGTGTGTCCTGTCGTAGACAATGTCTCCTTTCCTGATTTTGACTACTTCACAGCAGCTCGAGCTACGATCTTCTTTTTTCGTATTACTATCAGAACGTCTGCCACCCAAGTTAACCGAGTTTACCATGAATTCTGATATTATATCTCACTTATAATCGCTGTAAGGATTCCAGTTGAAGGCGTTATCTACGCCGATTGGAGCCCTAAAATCGCCGTCATTATAGTTGTAGGAAGCTGTAACACAGATGATACCCCTGTCAAATTCCATAGTGTAGTGTAAACCTAGAGATCTCTTTCTTTGACCCAAATAGGCGTAAAATGCAATCGTAAGGACTAAAAAAATCATAAAGAAAATGATTTACGCAGTTTAAATACAAAATATATTGAATTATTACAAACAGCCTGATACATTTCGAGCTGAGCATAAAATCATTACCTGGATATGCCCTGCCACCAACAATTCTGGCTTAGTTCGACTCCTTAGCAGGCAGCTGATTCTGCAACACTAACCGTGGTATTTTGGCTTACAGGACCTGGTACTGATTCTGATTTGGTAGAACCTCGTCCACCTTTCATTAGAAATCGTTCATTGTTCAAATTATCTTTATTGTTTGACTTGGTTTTATTTCCAGATCTTCACTAATTTTTTCAGCTTTTAAATGGTTCTAAATGGTTCTTTCCAAGCTGTTTTGTCTAGAATCCGAATCTTTGAGTTTCGCCTCTAGCGTGCTTATTTTACTGGTAAAGTCTTTTTAGCCTTTGAGGATGGAATCAGACGATTCTTCTTCACCTCTACCCACGCACCCGACCTCTTCCAAAAGAGAAAAAAGCAAAAAAATCAAGCAAAAATTTAGATCCCACGTGCTAACAGTTAAATTTGCCCAGCATCGATAAGATACCAGTACATGTACAGCTGCACTGTTTGTATATTTATTTCTGTATAGATGCACATATATTTTTTATGTAGGCGTTTGTGATGATAAAACCTCTTAACCTGCTAAGGGATCTATTGCGTCAATATTTGGCATTGTTTTGCAAATAGCAATATCAAATTTATGCAATATGAATAATTATTGTTCATATTTTAATGTAAAAATGTGATTATATTAGATTAATTGTTTGAATCTTTTTTACGTCACCTGTAGGTCGGATCGCACAATAAATTTACACTTTGTTTTTAAGTTGATTTTTGCTACACCAATTTATGAACAGGTCAAATTATACAATATCTTATTTGAAAAAATAACCCAACAAAATATAAAAATTTTTTTAAAATAAATTTTCGTGTGGAAATATTGCCAAAAAAATAGAATGATGTTTAGCAACCAAAGATATCACAAAATAACAGCATAACTGATATATACAAGCCTTGCTTAAGACACAATTAGGTCGTTTTTCAGCTACCAAGTACCAACACGTGTCAGGTTATAAAATTCTGGCTTCTCTTTCTCTATGCCCAAAATATTTTCAGATACTAATAACCAATACATGTCAGGTTATCAAATTCTAGCTACTCTTTCACTATGCCCAAAAAAAGAACACTGTATTCCGTAATATGAAAAGACTTTTCCAATTCTCAACGTATGCTTTGTTTAGAGACTAGTCGATTTGTCGGAGCCTTTAGTCGAGCGATTGTCCAGTACTCGTTGATTTGTTTTAAACTGTGTCCTTTGTAAGTAAAATAATGCTAATGTTACATAGGCCGTATCTTTCTAACTCAAAACCATTTAAATATTAACATAACCATTCGTACTTACTATGTTTTGTATAAAATTAAATCGAAAATCATTTTATCTTAATATCCGTTTGCAATGTCTTGGCTTTTCCGTTTTCTTGGGACGCTTACACATAATTAATGTTAATTTCTATCATAGACCAAAAACTGATGCGTTATAAAATAAAATGTTCGATTTTTTTTACTTGATTACGAGTAACGGAGTAATCGACTAAGAAAAATTTAGTCGATGGTCGCCGTGACTGAGCGATAGTCGAGTATTCGAATACTCGTTCACATAAGGAATAAGCGTGGAATAAGGAGGAAGTTCTTTTTTACTTATCTTAAACACAGAACGTAGTTTCCTGATGGTGAAACAAATACTGTCTCCATTTAATGAGTAAGTAATATAATACATGTTCAAGTTCCAAAGAGATACAATCTAAGATAATGTAAATAATTGTGTTTTTTTAAGCAGACATTTTCTGTTTAAAAACTTTTACAGCTTGAATGTCATAAATTTCTACTGTCTGTTCAACGAAATCAGGCAAATAGACATCTGAACATATCTTTCGGCGTCTTAATATCTAATAACTACTGCATTTTATTCTCGGTTTGATCTATATGTCGATTTATCAATAAGAATGCGTAG
The DNA here is from genome assembly GCA_016163765.1 of Magallana hongkongensis. Classification (NCBI taxonomy): domain Eukaryota; kingdom Metazoa; phylum Mollusca; class Bivalvia; order Ostreida; family Ostreidae; genus Magallana; species Magallana hongkongensis. Next base: position 2,832,836 of record WFKH01010211.1, read on the forward strand.
AATGCTGCAATTTTAAAATTTACTTCTGAAAGATTTTTGATTAAGATTTTCTCACCAATTATTCCAAACATATTTTTTCTGTTTTGGTTTTGAGAGCTGGCATTGTAGGTTTCTGTGCTGAGGACAAAATGCTGTATCCTACTTCCTGTAACCTTGTTCCTCCTTTCTGTTGCAATAAAGTCTATTCTTTACAATTCTTTAGAAAAACTTGAACTTATCATAGCTTCTGACGGTGACTCATGTTGTTTTTTTAATAACGAAACGAGTTATTTTAACCATTTATGACTTTTATCATGTACAAAACGTGCAAATATTCTATGAAATGTCTTGAGAATTCGATAATCATGTCTATTTCAGTTTAAAGATTTTTTTCTTAATTTCCGGAAACAGGAATTATGTTAAGCAGTGGTTTTTAGTACAAAGGCTGTTCGATATTTAATGTATATTGTAGCATAGCGCGATAACACTTTGTACGATTTTGTAGATGATGATACTATTGAATAGCTCTATTTAATACTTATCAAACTGTATAAACACGAACCTTAAGCTCCACATAGTTTTAAACTTATAGTTATTTCAATAGCGCCAGTCGTTGACCACTGTTGTAAACAAGGTTGGGGTTGAGAATATTGAAGAAATTAGAGCTTATATAAAAGTTTGCTCAAAACTCAGTCATTCGGTAAATAAATGCAGATTTTTACCGAATATGGGAAGTTTTTGTGTCTGATATGGTATCTTATGAGACAGATTGTAGGTGGAGAAAGAAATTTCTTACTGGCGCAGAGTCCGTCAAAGATGCAGCAAAAACCTGGCCGACCTGTGACTGTTACATGCAAGGCAAATGTCTCAAAAGTCAGGGAAATAATGAAGAATAATGGCTGATACACGATTCGTGATATTGCCAAAGCATTTGGCATATCACTATCCCAGGTGCATTTTATTTTAAAGCGTATTTTGAAAGTACGAAAGATTTCTGCCAGATGGATACTGCATATATTGACAGATGACCAAAAACGGATTAGAGTATAAACAGCTTGCATTAGTCAAAAATCTTTCCCAAATTCAATGAAAGACAATTTGCAAATGTTGTTACTGGTGACGAAACATGGGTTCACTATTTCGAACCAGTAAGAAAAATTGGAAACAAAATAGGGCTAATTAAACACGGTAAACGGCCGGTAGTTGCCAAAAGAACAATAAGCACAAAGAAGGTTCTTAATTGCATATTATTCTCATGTGATGGTATAGACATATAAATTCCGGTGCCGAAGGGCAAAAGTGTTACAGGTATGTATTACCGAGATGTTATACTAAAAATAGCTCAAGAAGTATTATTATAAACGACGCCCTGTGTCAGGATTTAGGCATGTTCGTCTACTTCATGATAATGCTCCATAACATACAGCTCGTGAAGCAATTTTTGAAGTCGGAGAAGGTTACTGCCTTGCAACATCCACCATACTCTCCAGATCTAGCCCCATGCTACTTTTTCCTTTTCCAAAACTTTAAAAGTTCTTATCTGGTCGTAGTTACAAGTCCTGTCAAGTTCTTGGCTCAGCCACCAATAAGTGTTTCAGAGGCCTTCCTAAATCATGGTTCTTAGATGCATTTCAGAAATGGATTCAGAGATTGAAATTATGCATTTCAAACCGTGGAGATGTAATGTTCATTTCACCATCGAATGCATTTGAGATATCGTACAATACACATTACATATCGAGCAACCCTCGAATAGTATTTAATGAGCATGTTTGTATGCAAAATAAGAATTTTTTACATAGAGTACTGTAAACGTATTATATTTAGCGTGTGCGATATTTGGCGGAAAATGATTTTCAACAAGTTAGCATGGATTTGAATTGGCGTTTGACTGTGCTTATTCTAATACATATATGAAAAGCATTTAGTGATGTACTTAAATTAGCGGAAGCCGCTTTCCGCCAAAACGCAAAAAAGAATACACAGCCAAATGTAATACGTTTACAGTATATTTATGTTTTATTTATTTTTTGCCAACAAATGTCTGTTGTTTAATGTAACTGTACTATTTACAGCAAATAGGCAATATAGAGACCTTTTTGTAACAAGAGATGTTTGTGAAACACTTGTACCCCCTCCCTTGGAAACATCCACGAAGAAAATGAACGGAAACTGCAAATAACTGGAATTTTTCTAAGTCCATGGGACATAACTTTGTCGAAAATTGCTCGATCGTACACAAAATCAAACTTAACCTAGATATTATTATGATAAATCTGTATACCAAATTTCATTTCAATATATGCAACCTCTGCGAAGAAAATGAATGGAAACTGCAAATAATTGGAATTTTTCTAAGTCCAAGGAGCAAAACTTTGTCGAAAATTGCTCGATCGTACCCAAAACCAAACTTAACCTAGATATTACTATGATCAATCTGTATACCAAATTTTAATTCAATATGTGCAACCTCTGCGATGAAAATGAACGGAAACTGTTGTTGGATCGACCGACAGACCGACCGACCGACAGTGAGACAGATTGACAGCAGCACAGCAATACGCTCTCCCTTCTTCGAAGGGGGCATAAATATAATGTTTTGAAAAAGACTTAAGGTGAAAGAAATTGAAAAGTATATCTGGTTTCTTATAAACAAAGAGAGCCTTCTTGTCTAACACCAAGCTACATTTCTAAAAGGTGTTGATTTTTGATAAAAATATTATTTGATCACCAAAACATTTTTAGAATAAAGTAACAATTAGTGGAATAACCAAACAAAACAATTGTAAAAATTTCTGGTAATTTAATTATACGGGTAAAATATAAAAATACTGTATCATGTTATACAACATAAGAGCAAATACCCCTCTGTTCTTATAAAAAAGACAGAGTTTATAGTGTGTCTGTTAATTCATACAAATAAGAACAAACTACTGAAATCGTGAAATCACTATTTTCAGATTTGAAATATAAGTGTCCTTTGTTTTGTTGCAGTAATCTCACAAAAACTCTAAATATATAAATTTCACTTATATAAAGACTCCTGCAAGAAAAGAGATAAACAGATTTTTTAATTATAATTTTCTGTGTATTATATATTTCAAAGCAATAGCTTTTTCATGGATAAACAGCCTAAATGAAGTGGTGAAATTAACATAAAATCACGAATTTAAAAGACTAAGTTATAAACGAAGAACGAGGACACACGGTGCCTTGATTTATACTCCTCTGTGCTTCAAAAATCTTTAAACACTGGGTTATTGAAAAGGACTGATGGAATGCAACACGGCATAAAAAGTGCGATGGTGAACTAAAATAGTTGTTACATAGACAAAGAAGAGTATATATTTGTAAATGTGTTGTGATACGCAATTTTGTTTTAAACATATTATCTGCTTCTTGAAACTCTCTGGATGGTACTTCGTACAATCTACGCTTTTAATAGCTAATTATGAACGAAAGAGTGTGGCGATCACAAACTACTAATTGTTCAAAATTAGGATGATAATGTTACAGAAACATTGTACAGTTTTATAGTTCATTGAAAAGCCAATATTTATGAAATTGTTTATCGATCGAACTTTTAAAGCACATGTATTCATATTTGGTAGATTCAATGTACTCAATATTTATAAGCACATGCTTTTTCTGCTGGATTTATGCACAGATCTTTTGGACACTCATTGCTAGATGGTGTTCCTTTGTGACATCGGACGAAGAAGGGACACCCCATGGGATGATAGTCGAAATAGTCTGCAGTTCCGTTCTTACAGAAGTCCCCTTAAAAGAAAAATAGATATATATTTTTCCTTATGTTGAAAGTTATAAGATCATGATATTGTCAGTATGCATACAAAAACTATATAATGGTGAACATGAACAAGATGAAAGTTTTATCTTGTTCATATTCACCATCAGAAACTGATTTTTTCAAGCAAAATTACTCGCATTATTTGCGTCACTAAAACGGTAAATGGTGTGTTTATTGTTAGCTCTCCTTTAATTTTAGTTCAATATCTACTTCAGAAATATTTTTTTCTTGAATAGTTCACCAATGATAAGGAAAGGTGGAGCATTTTGTTAGATGATAGTCATTTTCACAGGACAACTTCGTTGAAGAAAAATCGCCATATATCCAATAAGTGTGCAGGTTACACACACACACACGGAATTCACGACGTTTTAAGAGTAACCTGTTTTGAGCTAGACATTTTGAGAAAATTATGTATTTTGTGTCCTTTTGGGGTATTAGCTGATGAGATAGGTAACAAAAAACATTTTTTCTAAATGATTAATTTGTAAAGATATAACACTTTTTCTTATTGAATATTTATTCCTTTATAGGGATATAAGGTAATATAATTTCCGATGTGATGCATATACATTGAGTACTCCAAAATGTGAATATCAAATTAAGTCAGCCATTTAACTGATACTATATACATGTACCTGGTGGTTTGCATAGTTTTGACCTAAGTAAGTAATGGCTGGCAGCAGAGTTTTACGTAAAATGAGTGATAACAAATCCTGCAGTTTCCCACAGGTAAAAAAAAGTAAGACATTTAAAGGTTTTATTTCATTCGTTTCAAAATTTAAATCAAAATTTTCGTGTAAATTGAATTAGATTGGTAAAAATGGCGACAGTCGGTTAGCAAGAAAATTTAACACACTTCACTTGATTGATGTTTCAAAGAATGAAGTTAGTCACGAAAAACTGATGAGGTGACATCAGTTGTATTAAACTGTTTTTAGAATTATTTGGTTTTAAATATTCTCAAAGGCCATGTGAGAAAATTGGGTTTTTGCATAAAATGAATTGCAAAATTTTGGCATCTGGTCTGTTAACTCTAAATATTTTCTGATTTTCAGAACTACTGTTCTACACTGCAGCTTGAAGTAGCCTTGTAGATATGATACAATGTTATTTATTATGAAAAACAATACCTTGAAATATATTCAAATGGGAAATTAAAACGTGATGTTTTTGAACTACGTTTTAAATTATGCGAACGGCCATTCAGATTTCTAGAAACAGTTTAACAAAACGTAATGATTTTTCTACACAGTGTAATACATGTAAATGCACTGTATCTAGCTTATGTATGCTATCGTCTTTCTGAACTCATGCAGGACGATAAACTATAGACCGTACTCGAGACTGTCAGATTTTATACTTATCTCCAATCATTGCGAATCAGAGCTTCGCATCACATTTAGTGTCACTCCCATTTATTAGAATATTTAAATATATAAAACATCTTTACTTACTTGTTATACTCGTCACGGAAAACAGAAAAGAACTTGGGACCACGTCGGTGGCCTCTAAAGACACTGGATTGATTGCTACACATCTCATCGTCACATTGCTCCAACTATCAGATGTAAGATCTATTGAAAAGTTTAATGTTTGTCTAAAGCTGCAATTTCCTGCGTCCACCAGAGAGCTGGATATTCTTTGTAGTGGTGTACTGTACTTCGTAAAGTTAGAATAACTAGAACGCTTTATCTGGATTTCCAGGAATCCTGGTGGATTTCCTACATAACCAGTGCAACTGTGGGATTTCAAGTTTTGTCCATCCATGAGGCTATGATGAAGTGTTAGTGAAGGATTTTCCGGTTTCACTATATAAAAACATACAAAAAAGTTATTGCAAAGAAATAGTTGGTGCAGTTAAATTGGTAAATTTTCTAGAGAACAAGTTCCTATAAAAAGCAAATATAAAAATATCAAGCCCAACAAAACATACTTTTCAATGAAAAAATACAATGTCTCACCTTTCATAACAACTTTGAATGTTGTAAAAGGAACATTTCCTGAGCGTAGATACATTTTTGCCGTGTACGTGTCAGAGTCCGAACATGTCACTGAAGAGAGGGTGATGCTAAGACGTAAGGAAGCGAGGGAAAGTATGGCAGTCAGTTTCCCTTGGTACTCAGAGTAAACAATAACGCTGCCGTCTGCTAGTATGGACGCAATGGTGGAATTCAAACTCGTCAAATTGATAGAAAAGAACGAAGTCGTATTTAATTTACAACCGATTTTTGCGGATTCTCCTTCGTATACGTACGATGAATTACAGTCCAAATCTAGTAGAAATTGACAAAAAATAACAAAACAGGATTTCAATTAATATTTTGAATTCACGAAAATACATTAAAACCAACTAATTTCGTAAATGCCTTTAGAATAAAAAGACACAAATAATTAATTGACAAAATTTGGTGAACTAGAAAAGGTAGACAAAACCAAACGATCTTTATACTGTTTAAAATGATATATTTAAAAATAAACATATTTAGTAAGCCAACTTCTTGTCTATATATAAAATCTGTATCTTGATTTTTATGGACCCCCTGCAAAATTACATTTACTTAGGGTAAAATGTATGTAGTAAAAATGTTTATTAAAATATCGTTTTTTCCAAGCATATGTTTGGTCGATTGCTGTCACGTGATCGTGCTATTAACTTTGTTATAAACCTGACTATACTAAAAATAGAAAATTTATAAACTTTACTGTACTAAAAATAGATTTTCATGACAAAATACTGGTTTTAGCATGTGTGACATTGTGACGTCACAATAGCGATTTCAACGTCTATACATTATGAAGCAAATATTTAAGTTATACTCTTGAAGAGAATTTTTTTTATTGATTAAAATATAACAATTATAGCCTTTTGATATCGGTCTATAATGGTTTTATAGACCTGATGAGGGTATATCGACCTCGGACTTCGTCTTCGGCCGATTTACCACCATAAGGTATATAAAACCATGTATTAATCTTATCAAGAGGTTATATTTGTATGGTATTTATTATTTAAAGTGGATTAAAGATAATTACAGTCATAGTCAATATGCTTAAATTAAAACGTTTCATCGCATTTCATATTTTAAAAAATCCACCGATTCTTTAGTTTATGAAAAAAAAGATTAAAATCCAAAATATTAGCATTTCCAAAATATTTTAAGGGGATTTATTCCTTAAACATTACGTAGAAAAGGACTATATTTGGTATTGTCCATTATCTGCCCCCAATTTAAACAAATATTTAAATAGTATCGTATCAAAATCAAATCTTCTTCAAACATTATACAGAGGATGTCAATCACATTATTCTTGCTATTAGTCAGCATTGTCCAATAACTGTTCATCTTTGACGTCACAAAAATGGGCAAATTCCCGCAATTTTGCAAACAATTGAAAATATTGTCTTTTTTCCTTTATATTTTGCCTTTCATAGTATAGAGCGCAGGTTTTCTCAAGTACGATTTTTACATATGTTTTTCTTCTTATAATTATACACATCATAGTTAAAACTGGTACTTGAACAAGCATGTGCTCGATGTTTCCCACTCGAAAAACTGTCGGAAAACACCCATTTTTTTTTGCATCAAAACATTATCAAAGTAAGACAATCTTCATGAGGTCATTTATATATTATGACGTCACTAGGGAAATCACTTTTTACATTACATTTTTATCATGATTTTAACTATCTTCAACCTTATTTTTAAAGCTCTATATGGAAGTTTAATTTTGGGGGCGAGAAATACCGCACATAGCCTTTAATACAAACATTTACAATCTAATTTTTCTATGAAAACCTCAGTTTATTATGAGTGTAAACCACACACCAACCCTAAACAATATAGGAAAATGCCATTCTATAATGTATATATAAAGGTTTTAAACGACACAATAAACCATTTGTATCGGCACAAGTTAAAAACAGAAACGCTCATCTTCACGTACTTACACCCATTCCCTTGCATGGCTTCAGTCGTGGGAGTATCTGAAAGTGTAAAACATTGTTTGATGTGTTTTTTTTAAATATTTAATGGTCTCTTTATTTATATATTTAACAATTTAGGTTCAATTATAAACACAAGTTTAAACGGATTTGACTGAAAAGGAAATCAAAATGTTTGTGATTATGATATTTTGTTTGTTGTTCTGGTCCACTCGTTATCAACACATGCGAACATATTTCTTTAATATGTCTTTAGATATGTAGCATTATATAATCGTTGAAATTTAATGATGATTTTCTAAATTTGTGATCGTTCGCTAATTTTCCTGCAATTTATTTTTCTTCTTAATCGATAAAACAATGAATCATTTTGCAATGATTAGCAGTTAGGATGTACTAACCTGTTGTTGTTCGAATCTCTCTGCATGTCGCTCGTTCACAGTCGACACAGTAACCTAACTGGACGTCCATACAGGTTGTTGGGTTAAGACACGTTTTTCCTTCAGGTGGTTGTTGGCTACTACACTGTATATAGGTGTTACAGTTGTCTGGTCTTTCATGATCAAGATAAAACGTGGGCGTTTTGTTGTGGTTATCACAAGCATCGCCTATAATATCAATTTTGTTGTATCTGATAAATAGAAGTTTCTTTTTTCCAAAGAATACAAATTTTAAAAAAAACCTGTAAACGTTGGATCCCTTCAGAGGCATTAATCACAAGTTTGGCTTAGAAAATCTAAATCCTTCAATTTATTATCATAATCATTAATATATTTTGGAGGGGGGGGGGGTGTTGGGTTAAAAAGAGGCGATTTAAATAAGGGATCTCTACGAATATCATATTTTATACGCATTTATTTCTTTATAACCATGCGAAAATGTAAATTGCTAAGTTATATTAATCCTGAAATATTTTTCTTCCACTGACAGCGGATTCAGTATATTTAATGTGACCTTCTAGGAATTTAGGAAAAACGTTATGATTTCAACCTAAAAAGTCTTGCATAGACAATTCAAATTACTATTTCTTCTGTTGTTAATATTATTATTAAAGAATTTCATTTTTTTAAAAATACTTTTCTTTTAGAGAATTGATAGCAAAAACTAGAAGATTTATACTGGTTGACAAACACAATTTAAGATAATAAATATCTGAATTCAAAAAAATATATTTCACTTTTTAATGCATGTTAATGTTTTAAAGAATGATCTTACTGGGAATAGCATAAAATCGTTCCTCTTTTACGCTTGTAGGTATCCGTTCTTCCTTTGTCCGAATCTCGCATCTTATACTTCCCCTGCTCCACTCTCTCGAAACATTGAGAAAGAACCTCAATTTGTGTATGGTAGAACAATTTTCCTGCACCTTTCTATCTTCCCTAACTAGAATCCCAAAATCATCTGCGAGAGGCACACCGTAATTATATATGTTTGATGAATCAACTGAAGCTTTGACTTTCATTGCGTCAGTGACGATCTCTTCATTGTAAACGACAATCTCTCCACTGGTTGGATGAGTGGCGGTCAAAGACAGGTAGCCATTTGCTTCCGGGTATCCTATCTCTCCAAAGCAGGAGTGTTCCGAAGTATGACGATAATTGTACTCCACAATGTCAATGTTAAGAGACAAAGAGACAGAAGTGGATCCAGCTAAAACTGAAAAATTTAATATTTTCCTTTAGCATGATACTTGAAACATTGCGAGAAACAAAAATCAGAAATAGTACTCATAAATTGTACACTATAATTTATCTCAAATCTAAGTTTATTTTTTTTTGTCTTTCCTTCCTTAATACATCAAACAAAACATTATTGCTGGGTTTGTGTTGTTTTGTCTAGTTGTGGTACTGAATAAAAAATAAAGGTTCTTGAAGCTTGTCTTTGATACAGAAGATGAGATCAAAATGACTGAACAGTTCTTTGGACAATAACTTGATGAACAGGTTTCCCATTCTATCGAGCGCAATCATGTAAGTATAATTTTTAATGACAGGATAACAAGGCATATAAACTGACCTGTTGGTTGTAAAGTTAGGAAGAGCGGTGAAGACACTTCTGAACTTCCAGATGTGACAACACAAAGGTATAGTCCTTCGTCGCTACACTTTAGACTTGAGAGCCTCAAGGTTAAAACTCCATCCAGAAATGTTACTATAACATCTGAACTACTATTTGTATTTCCGTTAGAATATAAAGCAATCGTTTCATTTGTGCCATTGAATGTTTTATACACGGCCATCTTGTCAATGTCTGATGACAAGGTATTTGTTTCGCATTCAATCGTCACCTGATTTCCTACCGAACCAGACACGTAATATTGTGAAAACGACACCTCTGAAAAAAAAAACACTACTCAATTTCATCGTTAATATAAAAAAGCCATTTCTTTCCAAAACCGAAACATTATAATTCATATAATTCATTGAACTGCGACAAACCTGATTCCAAAACTGTGAGTAATTTTGAAGAGGAGACAGATGTGTTCAAAAGTCTGTTAGATGCAATGCATCGCACTGTAGAACCATTCATGGAAGAATCCAAAGAAAAGTTACTTTTAAACCTCCACTCAAATTCCACGGAGCAATCCATGTTTCTTGTTGATGCATACTTGGTTCTCGGCGCTGGTTCTCTGAGAAAGGAACCGTTTGGAGACCGGATATCCAAGGCGACTTCTCCATATTCAAAGTCTGTGATTGTACGGCAGATCAGCTCTAATCTTTCCCCACTGTAGTATACATTGGTCATATCCAGAGTCACGTTGTGAAGAGGTGCTACAGAAAAGAGTAACTTATTAATTGTTGTATTATACATTTTACAGAGGATTGATATTGCATCCTATCAATCGCCATGATATTTTTACAGTTTGCTTTTTGAAAAATGTCTAAACAAAATAGCTTACCCGTGATGAACAATGTGCTAGTTTTTGTGATAACGGATTTAAATGTATCCTCCATTATTATTCCACAAGCAAAATATAGTAGTGATGGACATGAACTCATGTTTTGAATGTTTATATGTATAATGGTTTCAATCGTTTCGTTATCTTGTTTGAAAACCACAGACAGGAATTCACTTGTTACGTGGGACAACACAGAACCATTATTGTAGAACTCAGCAAGAAATATGTAGTCGTTCTCGGTTACTTGGTTGATTGTTACTTTCTCCCATTGATCTGTAACTTTAATCACGCATTCTAACGTTGTATCTTCCCTGGCAAGGACTTTTTTGCTCGGAAAATTTAAATCTGAAATAACAAAATATTCTATTTATGAAAATACTAGAGGTAGTATATCCAATAAGGAGATGATAAAATGATTCTGCATGTTTTAACTGATTAATTTCAGAAAATTAATCAGCCAATATGTTTTGTCACCTTCTTTAGCATTAAAGATTTACAGACAAAAGTACTCTTGACAAAACCATATTATATAAAAAGTTAATAGATATCATTGTTTATGTATTCAGAATTCATTGTGTTAAAATTTAAATAAATTGAATAAATAAAGCTGGACAGATTCAAAGAAAATGAAACGCATAGAACCGCTTTAATAAGAAAAATATTCATATTGTAGTTGTTTAACATAGCTTTAGAATAATAAAGAAATGGTGAATACTCACTAGCAGTAAATGGGGACACCGTTGTAGCAATAGTGGATGTTCCGCTCGTGTACTCGCTTGTATCAACAACGGTTGTATCGGTTGTTACCTCTCTTGTTGCCTTTGTAATGGCTGGCTCAGTTGTGTATTCTCTAGTTGTGTTTAGAGTTACTTCTGTTGTATACTTGCTAGTTGTGTTTGTAACAGTTTTTTCTGTTGTAACCTCTTTAGTTGTGTTTGTAACCAGTGCTGTCGTTATGTCCTCTCTTGTTGTGTTTGCAACTGCTGCGGTTGTTGTACTTTCTGTGGTTGCTTCTGTCGTGACTTCCCTAGTTGTATCTTCGCTTGTTGTGTTTGTTGCGGTTGCTTCTGTTATGTCCTCTCTTGTTGTGTTTGTCAGGGCTGTTTCTGAAATTGACGTGCAATATAAGCAATATTGTAAATATGTTAGTATTTTTTTTAAATAAAAATAATTATTACCTAAGTCCCAATGTTTGATTCAATGCGAGAATGTCTCTAAGATTGCAACGTCTAATTAGTTTTCAAGTTGTTGTCTCTATCTATTTATGTTGTTTCTGTAGATTTCTTGTTCTCACATGTTTTATCTCATTAAATGAACATCGTACTTATCAAATTTATATTTGTTTTGATGCTTCGAATACCTTCGGTTTTCTTATTTAAATCAGTAAGTCTAAATATCTTAAACAAAGCTATTTTTAAACATTTCGTGTTATTCTTTGGAAATGCATTTCATCAGTTATGCATTTGTTGCGGTCTTATATATGTGTTTCAGTAAAAATGGCGATTTTCAAATTTTTTTTTTACTTGTATGTTAAGTTTTATTTGCATCTGATGTATGTTTTGCGTAGTTTGGCAGTTCAGACTCATTTATGTGGTAGTTGTTGTTTTAAAGTCAAATATTTATCTTGTAACCTCTTTTCAAGAGAGTAGAATTACGGTTCCAATATTCTTTTGATGATTTTTTGTTATCGTGCAAAATGGCTCCAATGTTCGCTTTTTTAACATACCAATTTTACTTTTGTATTTTTCTGGATTGAAATTATTTCATTATTTACTTGTCGTTTCTTTAAAACAAAAAAATTGTCATTTGTAGATTATGTTCTTGTACAGGAAGCAAATGTACTTGTATTTAAAGCGTTTTTACTGAATTACGCATTGCTGCATTTGCCGTTTCCTTTATGTAATATTTTAAACTGCATATTCTGTACTAAAAGTTTAGTTTTACATGCTTGTTGAATAATGCTTAGTGAATATATTTTATCTTTCTTTGCTTTGTCGTTTCTGTATCATCGGTAGATGCTTCAACAGTAATATCCTTCACCATGCGTTCTGTGGTTAATCATGTTATTGTTTGGAAATTAGTACAAAGGAAATATGGTTGACGGTGTTAAGAAACACAACGGAACAGATTCACCTTCAGTTGATATGAGTGTTGAAATATCTGACGTCGGCAAAACTGTAGGTTCAGCTGTTGCATTATCTGAATCTGTATGTGAAATAATTGAAGAAGTCTCAACAGTGGTTGTGGAATCAGGTGAACTCTCAGCTGAATTATCTGGTGACACAGTTGTATCATTGGTGCTTAATGTATTATTTTCAACTGGTATTGATGTTGGTTCAAAGGTTGTAAAAGTTGATTCGACTGTCATATCTGTATTGGTTGACCTTGGAACTGACTGCAATTTTGTTATCTCACTCATTGTTGTTGTCCCACGTAATTCCGTTGACATAAACGTTGTTAATGATGTCAATGTTCCTGTTGTTTCTATCAGTGGAAAAGTTGTTGTTGAATTACCTGTTATTGTAGATGACATACTTGTTACTACTCTAGTTGTAACTGTTGTTGGCAATGTTGTGGTCACTTCTGCTTCAGTTGTTTTAGTAAGTGGCATCGTCATCAATGTTTCTGTTGTTTCTTCCAAGGAAAAGGTCATTGATGTATTACTCGTTATAGTAGGCGACACAGTTGTAGCTTCTTTTGTTGGTTGCAATGCTGCTGACATTGTTGCTTCAGCTGTTTTATTCAGTGGTATTGTAGTCAACGCTTCTGTTGTTTCTTTTACTGGTAAAATCGTTGATGTATTAAACGTTGTATTAGTTGAGATAGATGTATCTTCTTTCGTTGTTGGGAATGTGTTCGACACTGTTGTTTCAGTTGTTTTGCTTGTGACTCCTTCTGTTGTTTCTAGCGAGGACATAGTTATTGTTGTTGTCGCTGTTGTTTCTTTAAATGACAAAGTTGTCTTATTATCTGTTAATGTAGACGACATACCTGTTACCACTCTAGTTGTGACTGTTGTTGGCAATGTTGTTGACACTTTTGCTTCAGTTGTTTTAGTTGGTGGTATCGTAGTCAATGCTTCTGTTGTTTCTTTTA
>WFKH01010211.1:2846576-2881397 GCA_016163765.1 Magallana hongkongensis
TAAAGTCGTTGACATATTACTCGTTGTATTAGTTGAGATAGTTGTATTTTCTTTCGTTGTTGGCAATGAATTTGACACTGTTGTTTCATTTGATTTGCTTGTTGGTATTGTTGTGACGCCTTCTGTTGTTTCTGGTGAGGACATAGCTATTGTCGTTGTCCCAGTTATTTTTTTAAATGACAAAGTTGTTTTATTACCTGTTATTGTAGATGACATACTTGTTACTACTCTAGTTGTCACTGTTGTTGGCAATGTTGTTGACACTTCTGCTTCCGTTGTTTTAGTTGATGGTATTGTAGTCAATGCTTCTTTTGTTTCTTTTACTGGTATAGTTGTTGACGTATTGCTCCTTATATTAGATGAGATAGTTGTAGCTTCTTTAGCTGTTGTCAGTGTTGTTGATACTGTTGTTTCAGTTGTTTTAGTTGGTGGCATTGTTGTGAGTCCTTCTGTGGATTCTGGTTATACAAAGTCATTGTGGTTGTTTTTATATATACCTGTTTTTATAGTTTTTGTTATAGAATGTACCATTGTATTTATTGTTATCTTACCTTCAGTGGTTACGACTGGTAAACCTGTGGTCCTTGTGGTTACTTCAGATGTTACTGTTGGTGTTATAGTCGTCGTTGTTTGTTCAGTTGTTGTTGAAGGCGACAAAGTTGTTGTTGTTTTCGCTTCAGTTGTTGTTGGTGACAGAGAGGTTGTGGCTACAGTTGTGATAAGTGACATAGTCGTTGTTGTTTTGGCTTCAGTTGATGAGGTAAATGGAATAGTAGTTGTCGCCTTTGTAGTTGATGATGGTGGCAAAGTCGTTGAAGATGTGGCTTCAGTGGTTATGGTTGGAACTAAAGTTGTTGTCATTGTATCTTGAGTGGTTGTTGGTAATGCAATGGTATTTGTCGACTTTGTTGTTACTGTTGGTGCCAATGTTGTCGACGTCATTGTTGTGGTAGGTGACTTATGTGATGTCATTGTTCCTTCAGTTGTTGGCGTAAGCGGTATAGTGGTCGTCAGTTCATTTGTTACTGTGGAAGGCAAAGTCGTCGTTGTTTTTGGTTCTGTTGTCGACGTTAATAAAATAGTATTTGTCGATGTACTTGCTTTTGTATGGGACTCAGTTGTTGTTTCAACAGTTGTTGTCATTGGCATAGTCGTAGTCGATTTAGTTGTCTCTGTTGTTGGCTGACTCATCACCGTTGTTACTTTCGTTGTTTCTGTTGAGGACGTTCTCGTCTGTTTTGTCTCGGTTGTGTCTGCTGGAGGTATAACTGTTGTTATTGTTGCCGGAATAGTTGAAGTTGACGTCACTGCTGTCGATGTTGTAGTTTGTTTAGTTGTTGGTGGTATTATAAAATCACTGTTGGGTTCAAGAAATGGTAACGGGTCCTGTTCATAAAGTGTTAATGTGGTAGTAACAGAGAGGCCATTAATGTCGATAGGATAGTCCCCTAACATATGTTTGGAGTCGCCCTGCTGTACGGAATCATTGATGGCCGTCAACACTGCATTGTCCGATACATCGACTGTAGCGTCAAAGTATAAGGTGAACGTCACAATCACACTACCAGGCCTGAAACAAAAATTAAACGATCAAAAGTCCATCAAACAAATTTATGATAACATTTTAGTCAAGTTATCTTTATTAAGATAGTATGTCTCTTAATATTCATATAGGAGTATGTATCTTAATATTCATATCAGGAATAAATGTCATATTGAATGTTAGTTGTTGTTTTCATAAATGAGGGGAAAAAAAGTTGCATTTATTATTTTTTATCATATAAATCTCTAGATTCTTCAGCGACACGAACGGATATAAAACGAGAACATTGTCAGCAGGAAATCACTAACGTAAGAATATATGAATATAAATTTAAAGAATGGAAATCTGCAGATCTTTATTAATACTTTTAAATAAATGGAAAATGTCTTTACTGCTTAATCAATTAAACGGTTGTTTTGGGTTTTTTTTTTGTTTTTTTTTGGTTTTTTTTGGCATATTTACTCTACTTAAAACTACCATGGGGGATTTTAGCTACAGATCTGCACAATTTAAAACATGAGCACATTTTAAATTCCTTTACATACCTTAAATCCGTAACAACACACATCCGATAATTGTTTGTGTATGAACGACTTTTCCTGAATGTCTTATCCATCTAAAAATAGGTATACAATGAAATAGTTAATCAGCATATTTATGACATAAAATGTTGTATAAATAATTTTTCATATAATAATTTATTTTTTGGTGATTTCGTAGAAACGAAATCCATAGGACTAAAAATTTTACGATATTTTAATAAATTATTCATTTGCTGAATAACTATATAGTAATTTAATTTTGGTTGTAACGCGCTTTGTGATTGACTAAAAAAGCATATCATATA
This sequence comes from Magallana hongkongensis, assembly GCA_016163765.1. Classification (NCBI taxonomy): domain Eukaryota; kingdom Metazoa; phylum Mollusca; class Bivalvia; order Ostreida; family Ostreidae; genus Magallana; species Magallana hongkongensis. Next base: position 2,848,967 of record WFKH01010211.1, read on the forward strand.
AAGAATGTTGCATACGTCATAGTAAGACTAACGTCAAAAAACGCATCATTCCGCCTCACGTTACGTTTGAATTTTGTACAATTTGATGTCATTTTAAAGGTCAAATGACCGTTTTTATCTAAAATTAATAGCCAAAAAAAAATTATAAGCAATGAATTCAATATTATTAATTTTATACGATATAAAATGGTTTCGGACAGTTTACGCTTTTTTATAAACCTTACGTTACCCGAGTTACAGAATTATTAAATTTTAAAGAATACACTTCCCTATCAAAAGATTTAATTAGATGACCATTACGTATCCTGCATATGCATCAGTATTATTATACATTCTAACTTGATATTACTTCACTGTTATACCTGATTGCAAAAATTGGCAGTCAGTGATTTATGTTCCATTGAGTCTCTATTACCAAGAGCAGTTGTGTACTCCTGTAGAATCGCCAGCTTTCCATGTGAAATATCTACAAATTATAATTTATTTTAGAGATTTATTAAAATACTAAAAAAATTTATTAGTGTTAATATTGATAAAACATAATTGTCCAGCATAACAGCATCAACATTACCTCAATTTTTCTTTTCAAGGATACATAATTAATGTGAAATATGACATGTTACATAATTTCCTAATCAATACAGAATTATTTAGTTAGACATGATGATTAGCAACTAAACAAGCAATAGTGTGGTAATCAAGTTATAAAAAAGTTTTTTTTCTGTTTATTCCATGACTGATTCAATGATAAGAAACATTTCTTGGTTTGTTTTTACTTACAATAGCGAGTCTTGGTTTCTGAAAAATAAAGATCGGATATTTAACCTTTAATTTTTGAGTATACAAAATGTGTACAAAACCATTTGACTGAGCATTTATTTTCTAATACAATAACTTTGTCATTAAGTACTGATCACATGAAATACAATAACATTTATATTCAGTATTGAGGAGCATATTTCCATTACTAGAAATACGAATCAGATGATTTTGGGATTTTGTTTAAAATTTAAATGTTTACCTCGAATATGTGCCAAGTAGATAATGACACAAATAAGACCGATTAGAATCAGGGTAAGCCAGAACGTGACTATCTTAACCAGGCGCGGACGATTAATCGGAGGAAATTCGGAAGTGTTGGTAGAGGACCACCTGTCCCCATTGGTGTAGGAGTGGTTGTGGTATCGGGTGTATACCTGAAAACAAGACAAAAAAAAATAAATTAAAATAAAACAAATAAAAGAGTATCCTAAAAAACATAAATACATCTTTAATTGTATTAAATCAAAGACAAATTTTGGATAGGGCTGAAAACTCCTTTGAGTGTATTAAATATAAAACAAAACGGAACGTTATGCTGAAAAATTAAGCAATTGTTTTGCACCATGAATTCAACCAAAAAAACCAAAGGTTTTTTTTTAAGGAGAAAAATGATTCTGATTAATTTCCGAAAACTGAAATGGATATATTTAATTTGATATGTATACACTAGTAAACAAATGTTATCTTTTACATATATATATATTTGAAAAAAAACCCTATGTCAGGTAGAAAAACCGCGCCCGTTTAAGATTATTCGGGTAAGGTTATTTTACACCACATAAAATTCAATTGGTATACTCTTAATTACAGTGTTCGCGCTTAATTTATCGTTCAAATCTAATTGGTTTAAAAATTTAAATAATATATACAGTGTCGGTGAAAGATAAACGCATACCGGCATTTGGGGCTCTCCATACAAAAAAACAAGAAAATAGACCTTTAAATTCTTTATGGTTTAATTGCTCATCAAGGTTGAGTACAAGATTTTTACATCTTCAAGTCAAAAACAGACTTTTTAAAAGTAAACGTCGTAATTCAGACTACTAGTATATTTACAACAACAGGTTTCATGTGGTATTGATCATGAGTAAAGATTTGTTAAATATATAGTGATCAAACATTAAAACAAAATTTAAAAAACAATATTAAAATCTCGTTCAACTGCATTTATAAATCACTCTAATAATGAGCTAAATAATGTTTTTATTACTTTGTATTACTGTATATTTACATTAAGTCAACTGCTTTACCTTATCATTTAACAGATTATGAATAGATTTATTTTACTGCACAACGTTTTCAACTTTCATTCCATTAAATGTACCCTAAACAATATCTTCAAAATAAAAATAACGGTCGTTCAGCGGAACAGTTGGACAGTTCATTCAATGTCAGCCTAATCACACGCCGACCGAGCACTGATAATGATCGGAGTCTTTGTGCATTGACATATATAACACAACCACAATGACGTTTAAAATACCTCCAGTTTGTCAAAAAATCAATACAGGGGTTTTATTTCAGATATACCAGAACGAATTAACTGTAGAAAGGCCATGGAAACAGTAGCGAAAACTAAACAAAAATAATCGCTTTGTAAAATATTCAATTCAAATTTTATACATCTAAAAACTAGTTTTTTCATTAAAAAGATTTTTGTTTTTTACATTCTACAGACGGACAATTAAATATGTACATAGATAACTAGGTGTGTCAATACAAATACGGATGATTGGATAGATAGAAAACATACCGCCCAAAAAAGATTATCGGATATTGTTTAATAGATTATAGATGGATCGCTTTAAAGATAAATTGTTGAGAAAGTTCATTTTGAGGCGACAAGCCACAATGCCGTAACAAACATTCATTTAGGAAATGGTATTATGCTTTTTATAGTTTCATAAAAACATTTTTATACTGGACGATATTTTTCAATAAAACGCGTTTTAAAATGATATACTGAACACACTTTCTGAACAATGGAGGTTGTCTTACCCCATCAAAACTCCAATCTGTTGTGTGTTGTTCATCTCCAAATCCGTCCATGATGTATGGAAAGTATCAGCTGTCTTGAAAAAATTCTACTTCAATAAGTGGCATTACGTATGCAAACTACTGTCAAGTTCCTTTGAATCTTCCAAATCATCTAATTCGTAAAATGTTGCCAACAACATTATTTATCCTTATCAAAAGCATTTCCAGTTCCTAGTGTTTTTTCCAAACATGAGGAAGACAAACTTTCGACAACACACCAAACTGCGTATATTTCAAACCTGACTAAAACCCGGTGAACTAATTACGTTTTTTGTTTGTCGAAGACGCTAAGGAACATGATAGAACTTGTGAAGTTGTCTGCAATTTATCGCAATATCGGCGATTGACCGTGTAAATCGTATGCATATGTGGAGTAAGCAAACAAACTTCTTCGACATTGAGCCAAAGAAGAAATTTTTAAGATCTTAACAGAATTGAATCCTTTTCAGACAATGCTTTTCTGCAAAAGAGGGTGCTCTTCTCCTGTACACGGCTTTTAAAAGAGTTTCAAGACAACACAATATTATTGACACATGATGAATCAGGTCAATCTTTTCAGAAAACATTTAGGTAACATTCTATAAAAATCATTGAAACATGCTTCTATCTATATTTAATTCTAAACCATTTGTTGGAGAAATACCATTACATTTCTTTCCTCCTTATTTAAATCGCTACGTTATTCAAAACATGTCGTCTCAATGCAGCCTATTCTAATTGAAAATGTACAATTCTGTGTAGAAATAACATTTTAAAGCTTAACTGTACAAATAATTTATATGTTGTGCAACATAACCGGTATTTATTTTTTTCTACTATTTGTGGTTTGCCCTTGTTACACGCAGAAATTATGATAAAGATATACGAGTTAAAGGGACTTGGACACGATTTGAGCTCAAATTTATGATTTCATGTTTAATGTCTAGAATGGTCAATATGGGTGTATTTAATGCTTTGTTAAAATTTGGAAGTCAAATATCGAGTTACAAGTGAGTTACAGAGTTTAGAATTCTTTGTTTTGTAAACAAAGCTCGAGTCCTGTTATTGTTTACATATGTGTTGTATTGGTATTAAGTTCAATTTAATGTTGCTTTTTGCTGTTGATAAAATTATTTATGAACATACTGAATCAGTTTATCTTGTTTGCACAAGTTATTTTGTCAAAGAAATTGTAATTTCTTTACTTTATATTATTTGTAAACAAATATAAAACTCGAGCTTTGTTTACATAACAACAATTTCTTTTCCCTGTATCTTACTTCTAACCCATCTTCTAACATTCAAATTTTGGTGAATCATTCAAAATACACAAGTAATCAATTTTATAAATAAAAATTGAAAATAAAATTTTCATCTCAAATCGTGTCCATGTCCCTTTAAAGTTTCAGTAACGTAAATAATTTTCCTCATTACTTTTATCAACATTTACAATTAATTCTTATGTTACTTTGCTCTTTTACTTCTTGAAGTATATCAAAATACATCATGTACATATTAAGAGTACTTTAAACAGTCTGGAATCTGTCAATGTACTAATGGATAAATTAAACACCAGATGCACCGCAGTACCAAAGATATGTCTTTGTTTTCGAGATGTGTTCGTCGTCACTTGACAAGGATTGTAGGAAACCCAAAATAAAATGGGAAACAACTCTTTTGAGAGCCTCTTCCACGATATTTTATTGTAAGCTGATCATTAACGTTCATAAAGTGATCTGTCTAAAGTAAAAACAGTAATTTGCGTACAAACTATCAAGTAAACGTACGTGATAAAATATAAATTATCATATGTATACAATAAAAGTGTTGTGTAAATTTAGATGATTACATGGCATTTTTTATATCGCACCCCGTTTTAGCCCAAGGTCGCTGTAACGGCTCTCTGGCTGATATACAGCAACAGTGGCCAATATGGGATGCAGTATAAAAAATGCCATGTCATGATTTTTATATAATATACTTATAGAAAATAAAAAAAAAAATTCACAAAATTATGTGGTGAATGATTATTGTCAACAAATCGCTCCGTTTGTATACATTTGTCTCTTGATAAACTTCCCTGTCAATAATCTGCACCAGATGTTTGCATACCAAGTTGACGTCGACTTAATTATTTGCCGTCATACTCACACATCGGTATTGAACGATGCATACCGAATTCTACTTCATAATAGCTGATGAATAACGAAAAGGGGTGTGTAATAACAACCATAGATTGCACAGGGCGGAAAGGATATATTTTCTATAAGTATACGAGATATACCAATAAAAATAACTGTAAAGTGTCAAATTTGAAAGCAAATACTGAATGTAAAGTAACAAAACTTTGAAGGGACCTAGATACGATTTGAGATCAAAATGTTATTTTTTTTATATTTTTATGTATAAAATGATTTACTTGTGCATTTTGAATGATCGCCCAAAATTTGAATGTTAGAAGTCAAGTTACAAGCGAGATACAGAGGTAAGAAATTATTGTTATGTACACAAATCTCGATTCCTATATTTCTTGATAAATAATATAAAGAAAAAAAATTACAATTTCTGTGACAAAACGACTCGTGGCAAACAAGATAAACAGATTCAATGTATTCATAAATAATATTATCAACAAAAGAATACAACTAAAACCCATATTCAAACAATAACAAGATTCGAACTTTGTTTACAAAACAAAGAATGTCAAACTCTGAATCCTGCTTGTAACTCGACATTTGACGTTTAAATTTTGACGAAGCACTACAAATACTCACATTAACCATTCAAGATTTAAAAAAATAGAAAAATAATATTTAAAAGAATTGAGCTCAAATCGTGTCTGGGTCCTTTTAAACACAAAAATTGTCATTATTGTAAAAATGTGTATTGTATACATACCTCCGAAATGTTTAAATACAACATTGTATACACAATCCTGTCATTGATTGTAAAAATACTTTATACAGTATCACTTAAATGTATAATTGCAATACCGTAACTGTGAGCATATGTTTAAATTGTTTATCATTGATTGTAAAAATACTTTATACAGTATCACTTAAATGTATAATTGCAATACCGTAACTGTGAGCATATGTTTAAATTGTTTATGATTGATTATATTTTCAATGCATTTGCAGTCTTCTAGTTCAAGTCAAATTACAAAAGTTCTTGATAATTACACGTATATACACATCACTGTCATTAATTGTAAAATGTAAAAATATATCGTATACTTATAGAATATATACTTTTTCCACACTGTGCAATATAAACCGAAAATTCGCCTACTTGTGTATTATAAACCCCGGGTTGGGTAATAAAATTTATTGCACACCCCTTCTCGGCAATATTCGGTTGATATTACACACCCTTTTCGTAAATCATCGGCCATTATGAACTAGAATTAGTTATGCGTTGTTCCATTCCGATGTCCGAGTATGACGTCAAAAAATTACGCAAATTGACAGGAAAGTTTATAAGAAACAATTTTACGGACACAAAGCGATTTGTTGAAAATAATTCTTCATCACATGATGGTTTTTATTGTTTCTTTGATATTTTCTATGAGCCTAAGTACCGTTGTATTGTACTTTATTGATTGTATAAATACTAGTAAAAGTATATTATGTTCCATTTTTACTGATTCTAAAAATACCGTGCGCAATTTGTCTTATTGTAACACTATTTAGTTTTATTTAGAAATCGTTACAATAGCATGCTATATATAACACTACAAATAACATCAGTTTTTGTATATTATATATCACCGTCACTTATTGTAATAGTACTGATTATAGTATATCACTTCCATTGATTGTTATTGTACGAAGTGGAAAGCATATATGTTAGTTATAGTGCCAGAATTGATTATAATATACTTAAATTACTGTCAACATTTATATTAGCACTGTTTACGTACAATAGACCGCTGTCACTGGTTGTAATATTCTGTTTATGGGAAACAGGTGTACCGATAATTTAAAATCATTGTTGTAGCATACACGGTACGTTAGTAAAACAATAATTTATCGTCAATACATTTAAACTTTATACTGTAAAGAACCCACGTTAAAGATGGAGTTTTCAACGATAAAAGAGTGAAAGTTATAATTTTCAAAAAAAAAATTCGTGACACAGTGTCAGGTCAATTAGACATAATAACACCATTTATATAAAAAAAACCCACAAAAAACGTATTCATTTCGTGGTATAGAAGAAGTCACACAACAAACACTGGCTTACTCGACGAGTAAACTCATGATGGTCTAAACATAAATAATCCTGAAAATAAACATTTATCCTTAGTAAGTGTTTAATTAACAACAGGTTATGAGTAACCGAAATTGATTTCATTCTAGGATCGATTGTGACTCCCTCCCACAGTATTACAAAAGCAAACAGTACTGCATATACATTGTAATATTAAAATGGCACTGATAACGTATTTATGCTGTGTATTATACACCAATGTCTTCAATTGGTTTGCTTTTTAATATAGGGTACAGTTGTCGCCGATTATAATTGTATCGAAAACATACCACTGTACGTAACTGATAATAACTCTACTGGCTATATGATTATATTACCGTTCAGTATAATAGTAATACACCGTTGTCACTAATTGTTCAAGCAATGTAACTATTATACACTGTAACAGAGCTGTATATCTACAACTGTCAACTCAGACCTGACATACTGTACATGTCTGTAAACATAACTATTCCCACTGAATGTAACATTACTGTAAATATAAACCCTGACAGGTGGAATATGAGTAATGTAAGCACAGCACTGATCAACACTGGTTGGAAAATGATTACTAAGCATTTAATCGTAGGTTTTTTTGTTTAAACGTGTAGCCTCATAACTGCAACGGTGTATGTAAAATCATTTCCATTAGTCACTTACGCGTATTACTCTGTTTGTTAGCATACACTTTTGCAGTTGTAACAATACCTATTTAAAATATTAATTATTTAATATACAAGTATGTATTTGTTAGTCTTAAATTTAACAGTGGCGAATTTTTTGAACGAAATCAATGGGTAGATGTTATGGCTATTATTTAATCGTTAAACACTTCTTATTATGCTATTGAATGCAACAATAAAAAAAAATCAGGAAAATTCTGACCGTGCCCTACTTTTTGCTTCTATTATAATGATTTTGAAAAAAGTAATCTGACTTTTTTTGGAATTGCACAGCATTTCAGTACCTCCCGCTAGGCAAACTGAAAATGTTTCATTCATACTGTTATATGTAACCCACACTATAGAAAATCATTGTCACCAAAGGAAATTATAGAATTCACAACTTCATGGCTGTTTATTGCTTCAATGAACAGGCCGTCAAATCTAATGCAATCTATTAAATAGTAATGGGACTTTCTAAAATGAATGAATGGTTGCATATGTTGTGTTTTTCCGTCTTTCTTAACAAGTTAACATCAAAGAACACAATTAATACCAAATGCAAATGTTGTGTGAAATTGGCTATAAGGTATCGATACTAAGTTATTCATTTTAGCTTACAAGCCAGGTCGAGAAATCAATTGGTTTAACAGGGATTTCACGGATCATATTCTGCTGTAACTTGTAAGTAGAAATACTTTATGTGTTATGTTAGTTTTAAGTGAATGGATCTTTTTTGTGTTATGTTATTAATGTTAATTTTTATGTTAATAAATCGTATTTGTTTCAATTAATCTAAACACCTGGCTTATATATGTGCAATCTGATAACTCTATAATTTGAGGAATTAAATACATTCTGTTTGTCCTTCTGAGGTGAGATGTGTTTGCATTCCTTAATTTATGACTTAATTGTATAGTCCCCTCATCCGACTATCTATGCCACTTGTTACAATCAGTCACAGCGGTACGTGGCAATCAGTACTTCTACATTCAGTGCAACTAGTATATCATAAACTGTACTGTTACATCCAGAGGCATTGGTATATTATATACAGTACTATTACAATAAGTAACATCTATATATTGTTTATATATCAGTGACATTGATATATGATAAAAAGTACTGTAATTACTAATGATATACTTTATAAAGTACCATTACTATCAGTGACTCTGAGTGATAAAAAACAGTGTGTTTTGTTTGCATACAGCACTGTTGCGACAAGTTTAGTTGTATGTATACAGTACACTTACAATAATTTACAGCGATATATGATTTATAGTACTTTTACAATCAGTGACAGTGCTATATCATACACAATACTGGTAATTATAACAGTAATTTGCAGTACTGTTTCAATTATTGACAGTGGTATGATTCATACAGTTCTGTTACATTTCTGTTAAAATTATCGACAGTGGTATATCATTAACAAAACTCCTACAAGTAATGACAGCAGTATGTCATATACATACATACAGTTCTGTTACATCTCTGTTACATTTCTGTTACAATCAGTGAAAGTTGTTTATTACATACCAGGCAACTGTAAATATGAAATTCGTTATAATATTCAAGGGATTGCTAAAAATCATTTCGAGTATCACGTGATTTTGTCATTATTACATAATTGTATAGGTATGCATAGAAACAGGAAATTGACAAATGTGAGGCGAACACTATTTTATTAACAAGTTGGAATATGATACCGAAGCAATGACAAATAAAGAAATGTATAGCCTTAAAGTGATATCAGTAGTTATACTAGTAACCAAAGACATTTTAAGTAATGCTGCCTAGAAATGCAGCACTATTTAATGACGTTATAAAGCATAATTGTTATATTACATGTTTATATCCAATCTGATAGACTTCCTTTCTTGAATTAATGAATGTTTTTCTCAACTGCATATAAGTCGAAATCAAGACTTATGCAGCGGATTTATAAAAAATCCGTATCTTCCCGACAATTCGTTTCTTCAATTTTATGAGGTTTTTTTTTAAAAAAAAAATGATGTTACAGAAGTGACTATAGTGTTTGACCATCTTAGTTGATGTTTTGCAAAATATTTAAGATTAAGTGTTTTGCAGTATGAAATAAAAAAATAAACAAATTGAAACTGATTCGATTCTTTGTTATTTCTAATAGGTTATTTCAAATCCGTGAAATGAAATCATAATTGAACGAACATCATACCTTATAAAATTTTGTGTGAATGCAAGAAAGACACATTTGCAGAAAAATATGAGAAGGTAGATTACAAATGTAAATAGCGATAATATACAAATGCTAGATATATAAACGTATTACAGGAAAGAGAGGTTTAAGTATAATTCCTAAGTGTAATTATGAAATGATAAGACGTTTGTATGTAAAGATAATATGAACAATGCATTGTAAGTCGAGATTTTGTTGTAAAACTATTTCTGTCCGGGTATTTGTCGTAAAAACATCATTTCATTTAAAATTTACCTGCACTTACAATGCAAAATACATGCAGACGTGAGAAAGAAATTTCCTTATTATCTTTTACAACGTGTAAAAAAAAATTGAAATGACATAAACATTCATGGAGCTGTAATATAGGCATACTACGGCTTCTGATATAAAAGTATAATGTACTTACTTCTGCGTCTGTTATACATAGGCATTAAACAGCTACTCATATTAAACTATAATGTACTTACGTCTGCGTCTGTTATAGGTAGACATACTACAGCTACTCATATAAAGGTATAATATTGTCTGTTATAGGTAGACATACTACATTTACTCATATAAAGGTATAATATTCTTACACTGAGTCTGTTATAGGTAGACATACTACAGCTACTCATATATAAAGGTATAATATTCTTACACTGAGTCTGTTATAGGTTGACATACTACAGCTACTCATATAAAGGTATAATATTCTTACACTGAGTCTGTTATAGGTAGACATACTACAGCTACTCATATAAAGGTATAATATTCTTACTACTGAGTCTGTTATGGGATTCATACAGATCTGTGTAATTGAGATAAAGAATAATGTATAATTATTTTTATTTCCATGTAAACATTAACAGTACAAAAGAAAGGGGGAAGTTTTCAGATACGTTTAATTGTAAATTGATTCATTGTCAGCCATTCCTACTTAAAATTCTAGTATACAATGTATTTCACAGGTGAATGGTTGCATGTTGTTGTTTTTCTAAACAAAATAATATCAAATTATAAAAATCAATTACTTATGTATTTAGCGGATGTCAGGAAACATGAGATTTGTTACAAGAAAAAACATCTGTTTTATCAATCACGGCTTAAAAAGCCGGATATTAGAAATAAATCTAGTGAACGATCGGTGTACTACATGAATTTATCACTGGCGTCATTTGTAAGTTGCTATTAATTTCATTTATGAGTTACGTTAATACTATTTAATTAGTGGATTTGTTGTATAATCTATGTTAGATATATCGATGTAATATAATCTTTATATACATTTTACACATTATAAGTAACTTTGCAGGATGAGGTTATTAATCAGTTCTGTTTAATTTTGTAGCCAGAGAAATTCAAAATATTCAGTGTATCTCCGTATAAGAACGTATTTATCGTGTGTGCTGTTGACACTGTTACATATGTAGTATGGTTACTTTAATGTTTAAGTACAATAACAGCTTGGAAAAACTTTATTAACATTACCTTAAATGCGAGTAGGTGATACTCAATTTATCTAGACCATTACTTCTATCTTATTACGAAAATTCATTATTTGTTTGATCGCCCTTTTATTATACTGTACCTTTTATTGTCAGATTGATATAAGCTAATGGATAAGTCACTGGTGTTAAATTTATACCTGAAAATTGAATACAATGAAAATCGATTAATTCAGTTTTACTTAAATACATCTCAAAATGGCAAAATATTTCATTTTAAGTTTACCTGAATTAAAGGTTAAATTGATCTTATCTCATGATATGTCGTCAGACATCTGCCGCCCGTCTTTAAAATTTACATATGTTCGACTTTTTTAAGGTCTTCCGTTTCCAACGGAAGACCTTATTGTTTTCGTACTGTTTCTTAATAAGGTCTTCCGTTTCCAACGGAAGACCTTATTGTTTTCGTCCTGTTGCTAATTATTTTTACCACAAATTTTGTGCACGCGATTTCTCGAAGACTATACGACCACCGATTTTGTTCATTTTTTCACAGATGATTGCCAATGGTCATCATTCTAGACATTTTTTAAAATTTTGAAATCGTCACTTCCGGTTCCGATTTATCGGCCTATTTCGTAATTTTTTACGACCCATTTTGTGCAGAGTTGATCTCAGAAACTTTTAGAGATATGACTCCGAAATGTTTAGGATAGGTAGACCATAGATTGAAGTTGTGCACTATTATGTTGTTTTACGCCAGTGGCGCCATTTTCTGGAGCTCGCCTAGGCACGAAAATTTGGTATGAATTTTGAATAAAATGATTTGTACGTTTTGGTCTGCATCTTTTTATCAGTTCGTATTTTGTTAATAGATATAGAACAAATGTGGTAGAAAATCAAAAGTTCTTTCCAACAAAATCAAGAAAAAGGGGCTGGCCTCTTTAATTAGGGGACAAGACACTCGTAAACTCTATTACAATTAACTTAAAAACGATAAAGATTTTGTAATGCATTATAGAACAAAAGTTGTTGATCGTAACAATATCTATCAGAACAAATCATTCCCACGCCCATTTATTGCGTAATTAGAATTAGAGATTTTAAGGGGCCAAAGTCCTTTAACTTTGACTCAAAATATCTAGAGAAGGAGACATATTTTGATAAGCATTGTAGAAGAGAAAATGTCTGCATTGATGATTCTAATCGATTCCACTAATCAAAACACCAATGTCTGTCCCCATAAAGGATCAAGAGGACTGGCCCCTAAAAGATTCAATCATTTGTATGTCAAAAATAAACAACAATTTTAGATAGTTGTAAAAACAAAAAATGTTAGTATTCTTAAGACCTTTTCAGTGAAATCAAGAAAAAGGGGCTGGCCCCTTAAATTAGGGTCAAGACACTCGTAATCTCTATTACAAATAGCTTAAAAACTATAAAGATTTTTATAATGCATTATAGAAGCAAAGTTGTTGATCGCAACTATATCTATCAGAAACAAATTATTGCCACGCCCATTTATTACGTAATTAGGTGTTTGAGGGGCCAACTTCTTTAAACTTTGACGCAATATATCTAGAGAAGGAGACATATTTTGTTAAGCATTGTAGAAGAGAAAATGTTTGCATTGATACTTCTTATCGATTCCACTAATCGAAACACCAATGTCTGTCCCAATTAATGATCAAGAGGACTGGCCCCTAAAATATTCAATCATTTGTATCTCAAAAATGAACAACAATTTTAGATAGGTGTAAGAACAAAAAAATGTAAGTATTCATAAGACCTTTTGTATAAAATCAAGAAAAAGGGGCTGGTCCCTTTAATTAGGGGCCAATACACTCGTAAATGTTAATATCTTGTGTACATGTAACTCTCTAAGAGAGATAACTCTGAAAGTCTAAATATGATAAGAGCTCTTCTATAAAGGAGGGAGTTTTAGTGTACTGTGATATAAGTTGATGTGCACATGGCATTGGAATAAAATGTGAAGTCAGTGTGTGTATCCTGGATTTTATTAGCGTTAACAAGTGGTAGCAGAGCGTGAACCTAACTTTAAGACTGAAGTGTAAGTCAGAAAACTGTGTAAGAGAAAACACATGAACTGGATTGAGTGATATTCTTGAAAAAAAAAATAGAGGGAAAATATCCAATATGGCGACCAAGATAAACCCACCAGTGTTCAATTCCAAATCTAAGCCTTATGAACTATACAAACATGAATTACTAGCCTGGAGTGAAATAACAGAGCTTGCAAAAGAGAAGAAAGGTATTGCTGTTGCACTTACTTTACCTGAAGATGACACAAAAATTCGAGAGAAAGTTTTTGAACAAATCAAGCTTGAAGATCTAAAACAAGAAAGTGGATTCGACACTCTACTTGAATTTCTGGATAAACATCTTGCTAAAGACGACCTAGCCGATAGTCTGGAAAAGTTTGAAGAGTTCGAGGATCTCAAAAGAAGCGAAGGATAATCAATGAATGAATTCATTGCAATATTTGACAGTAAGTACCGAAAAATTGAGAAAAAGAAAATGACACTACCATCAGAAATATTAGCATTTAAACTGTTAAGAAAAGCTAACATCACAAAGGAACAGAAATGCTAGTTTTGACTGGGATGAATTACGAAAACAAAGCAACGTTATATGAGGAAGCAAAAAAGTCCCTGAAGAAATTCATGGGTGAGGGTGGACACACTTCGTGTGACAGTAAGGGTATAAAACTTGAACCTGCCTTTTAGCAGAAAATGAAGAGGCCCTATTGGCTGCAGGTTATGTACGACGAGGAGGCAACAGCGGATATCGTAGAAGTGGCCGGTTCAACAGTAGGGGAGGAGGAAGAGGCTTAGGATTTTTCTCATCACAACGAGGAACTAAAAATCTCAACCCACAAGGTGCTGATGGAAAAATTGACTTGTAGATCTTGTGGATCTTTTCGACATCTTGTAGCTAAATGTCCAGATAGTTGGGAAAACCTGTCTAAAGTACATTTAACAGAGGAAGAACCTTCAGTAGAACATGCTTTTTTGTTCACTGGATTCCATAAAAATGAAGTAAGCCTACTTGGAACAGAGGCGCGGAACTGTGCAGTTCTTGATAGTGCCTGCAGTAGCACTGTTTGCGGGAAAACAAGGTTAGAGAGTTACCTAAGCTCACTGAAGGAGAGTGAACGTGAGGATATTGTGAGGCGTGAAGGACATAAAATTTTTAAGTTCGGAGGTGGAACAAGATTAAAATCTGAAGGAGAGTATGAACTACCCATGTGCTTAGTTGGTAAACCTGTTATTGTCAAAACAGATGTAGTTGATTCAGACATCCCCTAACTACTTTCTAGAACGACAATGAAAAAAGCAGGAGTAAAATTGGATTTGGAGAAGGACACTGCTGTTATTTTGGGACAAGATGTTTCACTCAATCTAACCACATCTGGCCATTATTGTATACCAGTGGACAAATCAGAGACTGTACCTGTAGAGGAGCTGAACTCAGTAAAACTGGAAGAATTGGAACCTGAGAAAAGAAAGGCGGCTCTCTTGAAACTTCATCGACAGTTTGCATACCCCCCTAAAAAGAGACTTGCAGCTTTGTTATAAGATGCAGGAGTATGGATGGAAGAGTTTGAAGAGCAATTGTTGGAAATTGAACAAAAATGTGATCTTCGTAAAGTTTATGCTAAAACACCACCAAGACCAATAGTTTCAATGCCCATGGCAAAGGAATTTAATGAAAAAGTTGCGATGGACCTCAAACAATACAAGGGACGCTGGATATTGCATATGATCGATATGTGGTCTAGATATACAGTTTCTGTTTTCATACAACGAAAAAGACCAAGTGATGTCATTCACGCTATAATGATGAAGAATTGGGTTGGAGCTTTTGGAGTAATGGGAGCCATTATGTCGGACAACGGTGGAGAATTTAGTTCAGATGAAATGCGAGAAATAGCATCCATCCTCAATATTCGATTATGTACAACAGCAGGAATGAGCCCTTACCAAAATGGACTTTGTGAACGCGTTCATGCAGTAACAGACATGATGCTTATTAAACTTGAAGATGAAAACAAAAATGTTAACATCGAGACACTCCTGGCATGGGCAAATATGGCAAGAAACTCTTTGCAAATGTGGAACGGTTTCAGCAGCCATCAGTTAATATTTGGACAAAATCCAAATTTGCCAAACATCATGAAAGCTGATTTGCCGGCCTTAGAAGGAAGTACAAGTTCAGAAACATTGTCTAAACATTTGAACACCTTGCATGAAGCAAGACGAGCTTTCATTCAGAGTGAAGCTGATGAAAGAATTCGAAGAGCATTGCGTACGAAAATAAGGGCAGCCGAAGAAAAATATGACAATGGTGAATTGGTGTTTTACAAAAGAGAAGGTCGAGAGCGCTGGTTAGGACCTGGAAAGGTGGTTTTCCAAGATGGAAAAGTTGTATTTGTGAGACATGGAGGTGTGTTTGTGAGAGTGTCCCCCAACAGACTGTGCAAAATTAAACATGATCAATCAGATATAGAAACTGATAAAGACTTCTGTGAGAAACAAAGTGAAAATAGAAGCAAGGAGGACAAAAAGAAAACAGAAGCTATTGTCCCAAGTATTGTCTCAGAAACTCTGACTCAGGCACCAATACAACACAACCAGGAAGAGACACCAAAAACTGATTCAGAACAAAGACAAAGACCATGAAAAAATGACAAAATCAAATACAAGTTGCCAAACTCAGAAGAATGGACTGAAGCTAAAGTACTGGGGCGTGCTGGAAAAGCAACAGGGAGATACCCCTCATGGTTTAATGTCAGGGACAGTACCGACAATGAAGATAAAAGTGTAGACTTAGACAAAGTGGAGTGGAAAGCAGTTGATGAAGAGAAAGTTAACATAGCTGACATTAAAAGTGAAGCATCACAGGATCAAATGTTAATAGAGAAAGCCAAGCAAACAGAGCTAGAAAAATTGCATCTTTTCGACACATTTGATGAAGTTGAGGACCATGGACAGAAAACAATATCAACAAGATGGGTTTTAACTGGAAAAGATACAAGTACAAGAGCCAGATTGGTTGCACGGGGTTTTGAAGAACATTCGTTTATCCCTTCAGATAGTCCAACAGTGGGAAAAGGAGCTATTAGAATTTTTCTCGCTGTGGCAAAAAGCAAATGTTGGATTATTAAAACTACTGATATAAAGTCTGCCTTCCTACAAGGGAACAAACTACAACGAGATGTATACATCAAACCTCCCAAGGAAAGTGATACACCTGTTGGTTTTGTATGGAAACTCAAGCATGGGTTATATGGTCTAAAAGATGGTGCTCGTCAGTTTAATATGAGTGTACGGGATGAACTCCTTAAACGAGGGTGCAATCAGTCAAAGATGGATCCTGCTGTGTTTACTAAACACCATGGAAAAAACCTGACAGGGATAGTATGCTGCCATGTAGATGACTTTCTACATGCTGGAGAAGTAGAATTGGAGGACTTGTTGAGCAAACTGAAACAGAGATTTCTGGCTGGTAAAGTGGAAGAGAAAGATTTCCAGTACATTGGATTCCATATAAAACAGAGTGAAAACGAAATTATGGTAGATCACTCAAACTTTATGGAGAAATTGGATCACCCACAAATTGACCCAAAAAGAGCAATACAAAAACATGAAAAAATTGCTAATGATGAACAAACTTTATACCGCAAATTAGTTGGACAACTCAACTGGGCAGTGTAAGGTTCCCGACCTGATCTAGCATTTGAGTTAGTGGATCTAAGTACCAAATTAAAAACAGCAACAGTGGCAGACCTACTGAGAGCTATAAAAACCATGGGAAAATTAAAAGACATAATCCCTATTCAAGTTTTCCCTCTTCTCCATGGAGCAGTTGAAAAAGACTGGGAAATTTTCCTATTTACGGATGCAGCACTAGCAAACATAAGTGAGGGGGAAGGAAGCACAGGGGGTCAAATTTTGTGGATTAAAGATCGTATAGGAAACTGCTGTCCTATCCATTGGCAGGCCAACAAAATTAAGAGAGTTGTTAGGTCAACAATAGCTGCTGAAGCCTTAAGTTTGCAAGAGGGCTTGGAGTCTGCGCTGTATTTCAGAAAACTACTGGAGGAAATCTGCCATTTAGATTCAGATAAAGTACCAATTACAGCATTTGTTGACAACAAGAGCGTGGTGGAAGCACTAAAGTCTACAAAAAATGGTGGATGATAAACGCCTTAGAATAGACATAGCTGCAATAAAAGAAATTAAGAATAACAACGTTCTGGTGAAATGGATTCCAGGAAAAGTACAACTAGCCAATTGCTTGACCAAGCGAGGAGCTAATGGTATGCAGCTACTAAACATTTTACAGACGGGAAAGATGCCCGAAGAATTCACGTGAAATGAATGAAAGACATTATTATACATTTTTAAATATGCCATTGCATGTAAAGGGGCAGAATAATCCCCAGATGACCCGAGGGTAGTCTAACCCAATGAAGGTCATCTCTCTGTACATATGTTATATTCAAACATGTTAAGGTCTTTTTGATTTTTTTAACTTTATAGTCAGATATCACAAAAAGAAAAAAAAAAGAAATTTTAATTAATGTTAATATCTTGTGTACATGTAACTCTCTAAGAGAGATAACTCTGAAAGTCTAAATATGATAAGAGCTCTTCTATAAAGGAGGGAGTTTTAGTGTACTGTGATATAAGTTGATGTGCACATGGCATTGGAATAAAATGTGAAGTCAGTGTGTGTATCCTGGATTTTATTAGCGTTAACAGTAAATTGTATTACAAATAACTTAAAAACGATAAAGATTTTATAATAAGTTATAGAAGCAAAGTTGTTGATCTTAACAATATCTATCAGAAAAAATTATTGCCACGCCCATTTATTACGTTTTTAGGGATTTTTAGGGGCCAACGTCCTTAAACTTTGACGCAATGTATCTAGATGAGGAAACATATTTTATGTTCCTTAGTTATAAAGAGGCAAGACGACTGCACTAGTTTTTTGATGAAAGTAGAAAAAACATAACATATTGTTGAAGATGAAAATAGGCCATTTATTCAAATAAATGACAAAGATGTAAAAAACTGTAAATATTAAGGGGGTCAGACGAGACTAGAAAAAACCACTGATACAATTTCAATATATTTGGCAACATATAATATAGAATCTGACCCCCTTCATAAAAACATAAAAAAAGTATGTCCCTGATATGGCAATCATCAAAAAAAGGTGGGATATACAAAATATAAAACACGCTAACACCTATAAATATATTATACAAAGTAAAACGGACAACTTAAGGTGGAAGAAAGGGGTGGATGGGGGGTTTTTCCGAAAATTATCTTAACAAAATGAGCGTGGCTTCTCATCTAATTTACAAACAATGAAATCACGTGACCTGAGAAGCCACGCTGATTGGTTGAATCCTATCAAATTCTCAGAATAGATTTAAAAATAGAATAATGACCCAGAGACAAACAAATGCAGACCTTTTGGGCTATTCTGATTGGTTGAAAATATTGCATAACAGAAACTTTAGCTGATGAGACCAGATATAACACCTGCTATTACGTAATACTTCTCGACAAAACATTTCAAATTAACAAACAGCATCAGAAAAATATAAAGATTTACATATAGATAAAAAAGACCTACACAAAATATATTCACACGTCACATAAAGGATATTATCATTTTCAATAATAATAACTATTTTGTTTAGCATTGTAGAAGAGAAAATGTTTGCATTTATGATTCTTATTGATTCCACTAATCGAAACACAAATGTCTGTCCCCATTAAAGATCTATATGTTAATGTTATTTGAATGTTAGTATTTGTGAGACATTTGTATGAAATAAAGAAAAAAGGATTGGTCCCTTTAATTAGAGGCCGAAAGACTTGTAAATTCTATTACAAAAAACTAAAAAGCGATAAACATTTTGTAATGCATTAGAGAAGCAAAGTCAATGATCGTAACAATATCTATCTGGAAAACTCATTGCCACACCCATTTATGACATAACTAGGGATTTTTAAGGGACCAAAGTCCTTAAACTTTAATGCAATATATAGAGAGAAGGAGACATTATATGTTAAGCATTGTAGAAGAGAAAATGTCTGCATTGATGATTCTAATTGATTCCACTAATTAAAACACCAATGTATGTCCGCATTAGGGATCTACAGGGCTGGAAATTAAATATTCAATCATTTGTATCTAAAGTTTTATCGATAATTCATCGTATCGTTTTAAAAAATCGAACGGAAGACCTACTCGTTACTCGTAACGAGATCGCATCTATACTCTGTCCCGGGTTTTTGCTTCCACCACTTTTCGCTTGATATTTCGATAATGATAAATACCTTTGTGCTCAAACTACTTTTATCCACTAATATGAAAAATGTCCAGATTATCTGTTTTGAAACGCCCCCGCTACCGCTTCAGGTTTCAATACACATCCAAAAATAGAAAGTCTACGGGGATTTTGCATTGCATCAGCCATTATTAAGCCCGGATGATAACGTTGACAAATTGCGCGAGGTGTCCCGAGAACTTCCGAATGGAGAAAAGATGTAAACATTTCCCATTATAAATCTCCGTAATAAATTTGTTTTCGTTCCTGTAAACTTGTATGAGTGAAAAAGGATAATTTGTCAATGAAGATATCTTTGATATTTTACATATCATCGATTTCAACCGTACTTCTTTCACAGGTATGTGTATTTTTATTAAAAATCATCAAAAAGTGATGGAAGCAATAACTTGGGACAGACTTTAGTAATTATTATTTCTTTTCCACAAATTTTGTGCACGCGATTTCTCAAAAACTATTCGACCGATTTCCACAATTTTTTCACAGATGATTGGAATTGATATGAACTTAATATATTTTTGATAATTTTCCTGTCGTCACTTCCGGTACCGATTTATCGGCCATTTTGTACATTTTAACGACCTATTTTGTGCACACAAAAAACTCAAAAACTATTAGAGATATGAATATGAAATTTTCAGGATAGTTAGACCATAGTTTGAAGTTGTGCTTACTGTTTCTGTTTTACGCCAGTGGCGCCATTCTTTAGAGTTCGCCATGGCTCGAAAATTGGGTACAAATTTTGAATCAAAATTTTTAAACGTTTTGATCTGGGTTTTTTTATCAGTTGATATTTTGTTAAGACATATATAACAAAAGTGGTAAAGTATTAAAAGTTCTTTTCACCGGTATCAGGGAAAAGGGGCTGGCCCCTTGAATTAGGGTTCAAGAGACTCGTAAAGTATATTACAATTTACTTAAAAACGAAAAAGATTTTGTAATGCATTATAGAAGCAAAGTTGTTAATTGTAACAATATCTATCTGAAAATCTCAATGCCACACCCATTTATTACGTTAAAAGGGATTTTTAGGGGCCAAAGTTCTCAAACTTTGATACAATATATCTAAATAACATGACATGTTTTGTTAAGCATTGTAGAAGAGAAAATGTCTGCATTGATGATTTAAATATATTCCACTAATCAAAACACCAATGTCAGTCCCCATTAAGGATCTACAGGGCTGGCCCCTAAAGTCTTCAATCATTTGTATCTCAAAAATGAACAACAATTTAAGATGAATGTAAGAACAAAAAATGTTAGTATTCTTAAGACCTTTCGTATGAAATTAACAAAAAGGGGCTGGCCCCTTTAATTAGGGGCCGATAAACTCGTAAACTCTATTACAAATAACTTAAAAACGATAAAGATTTTGTTAAGCATTTTAGAAGCAAAGTTGTTGATTGTAACAATATCTATCTGAAAACCTCAATGTCACGCCCATTTATGACGTAATTAGGGATTTTTAGGGGCCAAAGTTATCAAACTTTGATATAATATATCTAGAGAAGGAGACATATTTTGTTAAGCATTGTAGAATAGAAAATGTTTTTACATGTATGATGATTTAAATCTATTCCACTAATCAAAACACCAATGTCTGTCCCCATTTAGGATCGAGAGGGCTGGCACCTAAAATATTCAATCATTTGTATCTCAAAAATGAACAACAATTTAAGATGAGTGTAAGAACAAAAAATGTTAGTATTTGAGAGATCTTTCGTATGAAATCAACAAAAAGGGGCTGGCCCCTTTAATTGGGGGCCAATAGACTCGTAAACTCTATAACAAATAACTTTAAAACTATTAAGAATTTGTAATGTATTATAGAAGCAAAGTTGTTGATCGTAACAAAATCTGTTTGAAAAATTCATCACCACACCAATTTATGACGTAATTAGGGATTTAAGGGGCCAAAGTCCTTAAAATTTGACGCAATATATCTAGAAAAGGGGACATATTTTGTTAAGCATTGTAGAAGGGAAAATATCTGCATTTATGATTCTTATCGATTCCACTAATTGAAACACAAATGCCTGTCCCCATTAAAGATCTACAGGGCTAGCCCCTAAAATATTCATTCATTTGTATCTCAAAAATGAACAACAATTTAAGATGGGTGTAAGAAAAAAAAAAGGTTAGTATTTGTATGACCTTTCGTATGAAATCAACAAAAGGGGGCTGGCCCCTTAAATTAGTGGCCGAAAGACTTGTAAATTCTATTACAAATAACTTAAAAGCGATAAACATTTTGTAATGCATTAGAGAAGCAAAGTTATGTATCGTAACAATATCTGTTTGAAAAACTCTTTGCCACACCTATTTATGACATAATTAGGGATTTTTTGGGTCCAAAGTCCTAAAACTTTGACGCAATATATCTAGAGAAGGAGACATATTTTGTTATGCATTGTAGAAGAGAAAATGTCTGCATTGATGATTCTAATCGATTCCACTGATTAAAACACCAATGGCTGTCCCCATTTAGGATCTACAGGGCTGGCCCCTAATACATTCAATCATTTGTATCTAAAGTTTTATCGACAATTCATTGTATCGTTTATTAAAAAATCGAACGGAAGACCTACACGTTACTAGTAACGAGATCGTATCTAGACTTTTAAACCACTTGCTCGATATAAATCAAACATGACAGATATCATTCCAAAATAATGAATTTAAAAATGTTAATAATACATACCCATTTAAAAAAGAAGACAATTGAAACAGTAAAAATAAATGTGTGTCTAAGATTTTTTTTTTCAATAGCTACTGAACCAGAGGCAAGAAATCTTTGATAAGTCTAATTTTACATTGATGAAACCATGATTTATTAACACAACAAATAGGCACCAGGAAGGTTGCAAATTCCATAATACATTGATAATGTTTCTTAAAGAACCAAAATGCTACATTTCATAAACTATTACCGAAGAGATTTTATCATGAAAATGTCCTGATATAACATGTTCAAATAAGCTAAAACTGTAACCCTCAAAACAAGCACGGGACCATAGAAGGGTTAAAAAGTAAAACATTGAAAATAATAGTTTTAAAATATTTTGAAATATTATGTGATATGCAAATATCCCAGGTTTTTTTCTATAAAATGTATAAAGAAAACTTAAAAACATGTAGCTGTATTATTGTTATAGCTGGTAACTTTTCAATCTTCCAAGGTCCTTTTTCTATAGCTAGAATTTTGTTTTACATTACTTAGGATTAAAGCTTTGCTTTTTATGCTCTTATGAAACAAACGACGACGTCAATACTTAATTTCTTACATATTTGTGAACATAGAATTGGCTGTAGGATATAAAGAGTTTTGCTAGATGTTGAACAGCCCGGTATACTGATTAATCTGTTGTGAAATTATTTAGAGTAATCCAGAAAACGCAATGCGCTGTTTAATTTGCATCTCAAGCACAAGTAAATTCATATCGAGACGGTATCTTCATGTTTTACATTATCGACATTTGTTCCATATGTTTATAATTACAATGCATTATCGTCATAATCCGTTAAAGTGATAAACCACACGTGTTATCACCCTCCCCCTGCAACAGAAGTGTATATCAGACAGCTTTGCAAAACATAGTAACAGCATTATATTTAATACACAATTGTTACCATTCGTGACAGGGGTATATTTATTGCAGTTTTGTTACTTATACAACGCCCTTACATTAAGAGACGGTGGTATATACAATGATACTGTTTCAACCAGCGACGATATAATTATGATACTACATACCCTACTTAACCAATACGTTTCAGTAGATATTCATATGCAAGGCTGTTATATTATCCACAAAGGTATCTGATACACAGCACTATTACAATTAATGACATTAAGCTACAGTATATTTAACTCATACATAAGTACTAATTTTATACAGTTTAGTTACATTAAGGAGCAATTGTCTACAATATACATCACTTTTTTTAAAGTAACAGTTGCATGATTATTAAAGCATTGTTGCAATAAGTGAAAGTATTCTACATTATACATCATTCGTACATTTGTGGTAAAGTTTATACAGTACTATTACAAATGGTAAAAGATTACATTCTGCACCACTCTTACATAAGCTCAAGTAGTGTGTTATATACAGTACTTTTAAAGATGGTAAAAGATTTACAATATGCACCATCTTACATAAGTTTCAGTAGTATGTTTCATGCAGTACTATTACAAATTGGTGAAAGGAAATTACAATATGTTACATAACCTCCAGTAGAATGTTAAATACAGTACTATTACAACTGGTGAAAGAAGACTACCATATGCAACACTCTTTCATCAGCTCTAGTGGTATGTTTTATACCGTACTATTACAAATGGTGAAATAGGACCACAATATACACCATTCTTACATTAGCTCTAGTGGTATGTTTTATACAATACTGTTACAAACGGTAAAAGAAGATGATGATATGTTACATAAGTTTCAGTGCTATGTTTTACACAGTACTATTTCAAAAATTGAAAGAGGACTATGATATACATCATTCTTATAAAGATAACAATGGTATGTTTGATAATGTTACAATTATTGTTTCACTCTACCACTAGATGGCGTTGTATGTTTATACATCAATGTAACAATAAGTGATAAATTCTATTGGTAGATAAATGTGTATTTATTTATATTTATTTTATTTATATAGCAATACTACAATGCGTGATTAAATCTATCATATATAAAAATATATGTGTTTACAGCCAGTAATGTTACAATAAGCGACGGTTGTATGTTATATATTTTTCATTTTACAATACGTGATATTGGTGTATCAACTGTAAACAGTAATATGATAAGTTTATATGATTACAAAACTATTACAAGAAGGGAGAGTGATAGATCATATGCAGATAAATGCGTATTGATAATGTTGAAAATATGTATTTGATAAAATTATCGAGTATAGTTAAATCTTCGCCACAATGTAAACCCATGGCTTTGAAAGAGTTTTCAGGCTTGATTGTTTTCTTTATCGATTTTACAGATATATTTGAAGTTTTATTAAAAGCATATGAACTCTTACCCTATATCTTACTGTACGCATTTTACAATTGTATTGTATATACACTAGTAACAGCGAGTTTTTATCATAAAAGGCTACAAGCATAAAGTAATGCTGTTGTAGAATTTATTCTATAGAACAACGGACACACAACTTATAAGATAAACTCAATTTTAACTAGGACCATTTCCAAAATTAATCAATTTTAAGTATTAACTGGTTTTTTAAAATATGTTTTTATATAATGAATAAAATTCTCTGACATGGTCTCTGTCTAACCCTGTGAACTGAGCTCTCTGTTAATGGTAACTTAAAGCTACAGAAGTCAGACTCGGGGGAGGGAGGGGGTTGCGTAAAGACTACAATAGCAAAAATCTTCATTTTTTAATCATATGTAATATACACTTCAAATCTATTATATCTGTAAAGATTTATGAAAATCTACCATCTGGTTTTCTTTTGGGTCCGTCTCAAAATACAGGTACATTTACTAAAGGAATATATTGGAATCTGTCATTTTTCAGGATGTCTTAAAACGTTAATCTAAGGGGAGTAACACTTACATGCCTGCTGCTGTATTGGTTATCGCATCTCACTCGTTACATTTTTATTCTATACTAGGGACATAACTCTAATTAGATACTAGTATTCAACTGAGTAACTAAATATGGTCAGAATCATTTTTAGTCAGATTCAATATCGTTATAATTTTACTTTCGATATGGCAGAACTTACATTTATCTAACTAGATGTTTCTATTGTTTATCAACCTGCAATCAGAATCTAACTAATAGGACTTAACAGTTGTCATTTTGACTCGGTCACTTAAATAGTGTGTTCTAAATTTTCAATTCATTGTGCCACAGCACTAAGAGTTGTGTTTTTATATTTAAGTTTTAGATCTGTGCCGGCAAAATATCTTTTGTTATAGCTAAGAGTCTGAGGGTTTTTGGTTACAGGTTGACTTTTTACAACTTTACTCAATGTTTTTCTATTCTCAAATAACCCAGGTAATATAAAGAGTATATCAGTTACACGACCCGGATCTTTTAAAGTTTACTAAATCAGGTTTCGTAGAAACATACATTGTTTTGGTTTCTGTGCGTCATCTGCAGTCAAACCTGGGCGTGGAATTTGATTATCGCTTGATTCTTTGGAATTAAATGAATTATTCATTACTTCTTCGTAAGCTTAACTAGTTGCAATATGTAGGGACGTTGATACACTGAACGACGGGTGTCTGCTAGGTCTTACAGGGTGGTCTACAGAGAAATATAAACAAGACCATGGGTGTTTCAACCAACAACTTGTTTAGGTCTAATTCGTTGTCGGTCATATAGTTCATATGAGGTTTCCATCAGCTTCAACTTGTTTTGATGCGGGAACGAGATAGTTACGTCATACTTTAAGTTGAAATATCTCTATACTGGGTCTAACTACTCCCTGTCACGCATTTGTTTTTAATCACTAAACAACATTAATGTCAGCGTTGATCATTTATTTATGCATATGCCGGCCATAATCAATATGGAAATTAAGTATTAAATGGGTATCTTGGTTGCAGACACGCAAAAATCAAAGCATTGATGAGGCCATTATGAGGGCAAGGCTGCGAAATTCAAAAAATCGACATACCAGAATTTCGAGGCATTTCTTGAAAAAAACGATGTAGAGCGATGTGAACCATTGTTGCGTGAATCTGCAGAAATGAAATCTTTCCAATGATTAAAGATTTTGAGTATAAATTGATTTTATTTATATGATAGTGCTTGAGTCAGCTAAAAAGCTGGTCTTTGTGATTTGAAAAATATAACTTCTCGACGCTTTAAAAAGTTCATGCAGAGATGAACAGTTTTGTTCTTTACTAGGTTCATATAAGGATATATCTATTGGCAAAATTGAATTAAATTAAGATTTAGAACTATCGGGTTAAGAATTATATTAAGGGTGTAATTTTGTGATCTGTCTATATCTGAGGTTATACTACTCCCCAAATTTTATAATCAATATTATCAAATAGAATTACAGTGGGTGTTTATATTTGTGTATGTTTGACGTAAAACTACTTCTGCCTCAGCAAGCGGTTTACACTCATTTATTTTATACAAGCTGGTCACGATCTTATGCACACTGTGTCCGTCATAAAAAGATTTTGTTTTGCTTTGATTAGTGGATTTTGAGTTTGCTCAGTCGTAACCAAATATTTACATTATGTCATTTTCAAGGTTATAGTATTCTTATTACTCAATGCCTAGCACAATTTGAAGCTCTAAACGACACCGGGAAAAGGACAACAATGTCCATTACTTGTATCTTTGTATGTGTCGTCGGCCCATTATTATGCAGGCGGTGTGTAGTCGCCTCCCTGCATATATTGTCAACCAATGCTCCTTTTATTTTCTTGCAAAACGGATGACAGACTTTAACTTCACATATAGTTGCTGTTGAACATATGCACAGTAAACATCACCTTATTTAAATATTGTTTAAAATAAAACCTATTTTAAATTCGGAGAGAGAGAGAGAGATGCAAGTTTGCATTTTTTTTTTTGCAAAAAGCTTTCAAAATTTGTTGCAAATGATCTTATCTTAAGAATGTGAAATGTTGTGCTTTAACAAGTAGTTTATTGCTGCCTGCTGTCTGAGCTCTGTTAAAGTAGTGGTGTTATAAAAGTGTAAGGACTACATTACAAAGTTTCCTGTAAATCAGCTGGTTATCAAGGTTCGTATATTATTGGTTGAGTTAGACATATGAAACCCACTTGGAGAATCAAGTTGAACTAACTAAATGTAAAGCAAATTAGACAACTGCCGCTATTAAGCGTGGAGGCTGTGAACAATCATTTACATAGCCTTGCCTCGAGAAAAGGGCGCGATAAAATATAAGTACTAGTATGAATGTAGGTTGGACATGCATATGTTGAGCTATTGTGAAATACTGGGATAACGTGGAGAGGCGAGACAGATGGGGTAAGTCTGTTCTGTGTTGTCTTCATACAATTGTTAGCTGTTTCTCATCGAAACACGGGTCCGTGCTTGTCCTTATTTACGTCTTACAGTTTCAGCTCAAAATGTCTGTAGGTTAAAAGAATGTGCTTGCAGATGGTTAACATTGTCTTCAAGTTCTAGGTCATTATCTATGCTTTTGATTATGACTGTAAGAGTTTGTGTTTGATATTGTATATGCATGTATGTATAGATAGGAACATTTTACAACTGGAAATAGATACCAGGCTATAAAGCCTTGTTTTTTTCAAGCATGCTCTTATCAAACCGAAAGTTAAATCAGTTCTACTCAAAACAATTATGAAGTTTCCGTGTGCAAAGAAAATATTCATGCAATAAATCAACTATATTTTACATGTTTACTCCATATTTTTAATAAGAATTATTTAAAAAAAACAAATTGAGTCGGTAGGTAGGGAATTTTTTAAAAAAAATATGCTCACATAATTAATAATAATACCACCACCTACCCCTACCCCGTGCCCAAAAAGACTGAAAACATATCCTAAGAAAAATCCATCTTCTAAAACTTATTCAATTCATTTATGCAGATTGCTGATTTTTCATTGAATAATATGATGGTTTGGCTAAATTCATTCACCTGATTCCAAAAACAAAATTTTATTTTTTTTTTCTTCAAATTCTTGAAATTTGGGTCGGTCGGTTTTAAAAACAACTGATAAAAGAATGGCCTTATCAATTTTTTTTATTTGAGGTATGGCTTAAATAAGGGAAAAACGATCTCCTATACTAATCGATGTTAACCAGTTTATTGATATTGATAAATCACAAAATGAAGCACATGTCAAAGAACTAGTTAACAATATCTAGATAAATATTTCTTGTTCATTTTTTATACTTTGATGCATTATTGCATAGAGTTGATGTTTGGATGCAATTAAATGCACAATATCATAATTGTCTGGTTGTGATTTAATTTTGCAAATATTGCATTGTTGTTCAAATGGTCTAGATAGCTGGGCAATTATAACAGTTACTATACCGAAAAAATGAAGGTATGATTTCCATTCAAATGATTATCACATTTACATAATCGATATTTGAACGTTGTTTGGGATAGGAGAAAATATCATTTGTTAACAGCCTGTAATTAGATACGACCGGTAAAAGTTGCAATGTACGTCACATATGGACATGCTCAAGCCAGCCACACGATGAAACTCTGTCATTCAGTCAATTGAATGGTCACTGAACTGTCTGGAAAGGTGACTGAATGGCAGAGCTATGCCACTGAGTCTCAGTTACCATTGAGTCTCAGTTACCATTGAGTCACCTTTCAGTTACCATTGAGTCACCTTTCAGTCACATTTTTAGTTGACATTTCAGTTGACTAGATGGCAGAGCGGCATCCTGTGTAGGTTTTTTGTTACTCGCTACATTAATCAACATGCCAGTACTGTTGACGACAACAGCATTTTAGAAAAACCTCAGCCTTGTTTAAAGCGTATAAGGTTTGGTATCTGTATTTCTTACTTACTCATTTACTTACAATATAACGATAAGCTCTAGTTTTTGTCTTAAAAAGTTTTGATAACTATTAGCATAACAGAGCTGTTCTGTGGGTTTTTTTTTTAAGAATCTTCTTGTTACAGTAGAATAAAAAAGATAACTAATAGTTTCGAAAAAGTTTCTTGAATATCTGATATCACTCAAAAACAAGCATTGTGTTCTCATTCCTCTTTCTCTGTTCTTACAGAATTTGTGAGACTTTCATGTATCCTTCTTAAATGATTTTTTTTTTACTGCCATTAGTGTTTGCTGATACTGAACAAAAATTGTCCAGAATATAGGTCACATACGTGTAACTACTTTATTTAAGTAACAATGCTGGAATATTGTCTGCAAAATATTATGTTTGAGTAGAGGTTTATATGATATTGCTTTCTTAGACTTTCATGCATATATAAATCGACAATATCCTTTTCACACAATACTTAAAAACTAAAAGTTATGGCAACCAAATACGTATCCAACTATTTTTGACATTTCGTGAATTGAAGTCTCAAAAATAAACCTTCAAAACACCAAACAAATACGTTAATTTATATTTTTAAAAAGCTCTGCGGTTGACTAAATTTCTCTCTCGTTTGTATCGGGGTTTTTTTCTAATCAATCGAATTCATTTCAACCCTTTCCACAAAATTGTAATTATGCGCAGTTATTCAAAATTCAAAGGGATGTTTGAATAGAAATTTTAAAAAATACCATGAATGAAAGAAATAAAAAATTACATTTTAGGTTTTTAATTTGGTGTGAGTCAGACCTTAAAATGGTGCGACTTGGCGACATACATTTATTTGTTTCTGCTTGGTGCGTTTAACAGGTCGGGTGCACTACCTTATATGAATAGTATTATTGAACATATGACAATATTTGCATCAACCAGATTCTCCAATCCAGTAAATGAGTCGCAAAGCAAGACGATCTACCACGCGTACGTGTTTACGTTTCAACAGACACACGTGGTTTTTGTCTGTTTTATACACAATGTTTAAGTGCTTGCCGGAAAAATTGCACAACTCGATTTTTACTTAAGAAGGTAAAACAGGAAAGATTCGTACCATAGACTTTGTTTCATGCTCACATTGAAAAATACTGTAGTATCTAAAGACTGGAAAACATACGCATACAAGTTCAAACAGATTTTGATAAGAAATAACTGCATAATTGTTTATTGGTGACTTAATCATTGTACACCAGAAATAAATACAGGTAACTGTACATTTTTAACATACGTAAATAGCCACGATAATAGAAATGCACAAATATACAAATACAGAAGTACAGATTATGTAGCATATGGTATTTTGTACGCTAAGCATTCTGATGAGTGTCCCTGAAGAAAGCTCAATGCGAATTCTACTAATGTTGTCCCAAACCTGGGGTATCACGTGAAAAACGTACTCACTGCTTCTGATTCAATAATTTACATCTTTTGAACTTAGACAATGGGGTATTTAAATAGGTTGATATAAGGCCTCATAGGCAATATTTTTTAAATGTGAGTATAGAAATGAAAGATGAGACATAATTTTACATATTTATTTCATAAGTTCTAAAAAATAATTAAAAATGAGTTTCCAAAGGACAATTCAAAATGGTATATATTTTCAATGCTTTGTATTCACTGAAACTTGTAGTAGCCCACAATGCCTTGCAGTTCATTCATCTGAATAGTCTGTCAATGAAAGCAAAGATATAGCTAATTTAGTATGCAAATTTAGGCCAACGTCACAAAATCTAGTGGTCTCGACCAGGGGCCCGTTTCACAAAACAATCTTATGACTAAGATCTGTCTTAAGAACAAACTTTGTCATAAGTTTTCATCATTGCTGTTTCACAAAACTGTCATATCTTATGATTATCATAAGATCCGTCTTAATCTTAAGACAATCATATACATGTCATAAGTCCAAACTTAACATGGCGGCGGCCTTTGTTTTGATTCAAAGCAGAAGACAATTATGAAGAGAACGGGTATTTAGAGATAGAAATAGTCCCTCGGACTATAAGGAGGACGTAGATATAATAGATAAGTTTCGACTACCGCGTTTTCTGATACTAAATTAATGGGGGGAGCTCAGGGTCCATCTGGAACATCCCACCGGTAGGTCCCATGCCATACCTCCATCCCTGCAAGTCATGGTGGCACTCAGATTTTATGCCAGTGGGAACTTCCAGTCTGTTAACGGGGATGTCCATGGGATTAGCAAAGCTAGTGTATCGAGAATTGTAAATACTGTAACATCAGCACTTGTAACTTTAAGTCCAATTTATGTAAAATTGCCACGTGATTTTAGAAGCATAAATGACACCATACTGAACTTTTCCCGCATATCAAATTTCCGTAATGTCATTGGTGCCATAGACGGAACTCACATTCCCATAAAAGCTCCGAAAGATGACGAACATCTCTTTGTCAACCGAAAAAATGTTTACTCTGTAAGCGTCATGACAGTTTATGATGCTAGTTTGAAATTCATCAACTTAGTTGCTAGATGGCCTGGTTCATCTCACGATGCTTTTGTGTGGACAAATTCTACGCTATGTGATTTATTTGAGAGTGGTGGGATGAATAGAGGGTGGTTACTTGGAGATAGTGCATACCCCTTGAAAAATATTTGTTGACCCCTGTCTTTGAAGTTTTGGGGTCCTAAAGATGCGTTTTCGTTGCATCGACCATTCCGGGGAAACACTTATCTTTCATCCGTCAAGAGCATGCCGGATCATCACAGTTTGTTCGGTTTTACATAATATCTGTATTGATAACCATGTACCCTCACCACGCCCACAGAACCCCCGGGGAAATCGATTTATTCCACCAGACAATTATGTTTATCAAGGCCCAAATAACGATGGGATCGAGGTTCGTCGAAGACTGATCCAGACTAGATTTTAGGTCCTTAGTTCGAAGAAAGAATTTGTGTAATTTATAATACTGTAATAATATTCAGTGAAGTTTTACCTAAAACTATAAAGACATTATTTTGTATGATTCCTTTATCCGCTTTAAAATTGAACATGTAACATACAAGTTTGTTCACTTATTGGATATCTGTTTTAAAATCTCCGAGTGATC
>WFKH01010211.1:2904141-2944289 GCA_016163765.1 Magallana hongkongensis
TAAAGATGTCAACTGTTAATGCAAGAATTTATAGCATTAAGCGTTGCAATTGCAACGCTTAATGCTATTTATATCATTAAGCGGCGTTGTATCATTAACGGTTGTTACACGGCCATCATGTCAGACGTTAACAATCTATTTGTACGTGCATTATGAGCATTTTTCTCGCGATTTATATATTATAGCCGGTGAGAATATGTATACTTATTATTATCCAGAGAGAGAGAGAAAGAGAGAGAAAGAGAGAGAGAGAGAGAGAGAGAGAGAAAGAGAGAGAAAGATAGAGAGAGAGAGAAGTTTGTGTATTGCAGAATTGAAAAACAATTATGTTAATTGCATTTTTATCAGGGTCAGGTTAATTTACAGAAAAATCGATCAATAGTCATATATGTTTCCCAAATTAATGCTAGCGACGCTTCCCGTTGATTTGTATCGTCGCTTTATGTTCAATTCGCAATAAAAAAAATAAAATTCAGAAATGAACAGCAAGGAAACTTGAGGGAGCTTGCACATTTTATTAGGGCAATGGTTGATGTATTTCAGTAAAAAAAACGAGAAAAAATTGATGCGGCGTGAAGGTACTTTATTGCGGCTGCCTTATCGACGGTAGATTATTGGGTCAACAAATGGTATCGTGGGGACATGCGCCGCCATGCACTATGTTTCCTGTTCATCAGTTGGCTGCATATAAGATAGGATGTTACAGGCTGCGATTGTTTCCCACAAATCTTATCAAAAGTGAAGTTGACAGTAAATATTAAACAAAGAAGTCTGTCAATGCTGTTTTGTGAATAAGCCTATACACGTACCATGGTTCGTGTCGTATTCTTTCAAGTGCAGGAAGCGGGCCAGCGATTTACAAGTACGCCTGTAGAATTTAGGATATTGTTGGCCAAGCACGTTGTGTCGGAGAGAATGTGGGGGGTGATCCGCGCCAGATAAAGTAAGTGTGTTTTGCGCCCTCTGTACTGTATGTTTCCAATTAATGTTACAAACAATGGCATGTTTCTGTTGATTGCAGCCGTCGAGAGCATCAATTTAAAAAAAAATTCTTTTCATTATGCACTTAAGGTTTGTTTTCTGACGTGTGTGTTGCGTTTTTTTTTAATCTTAACTGAGTGTGATGTTGAGTAATAAAGAGAAGTCTCTAGACAACGGAACAGGAAGATATTGTCACACTACGCTCCGTAGTCTATGTACTCAAGTTCATTTCCGTTTTAAACAGAACTCATTTTAATTTGGTTTGAAGTGACCTTGTCTGAATCAATGATTTTTTATCCTTAGTCAGTGATATCAACTTGCAGCGGCAATTTAGAAAACAAACAAGTGACGACTTGAGTAAGAAATTCTTCTAAGGTTACATGCATTATTGAATACTACAAAAGTAAATAGTTATTTTCTTTTGTTTGTCATCCAGCATCTCTTCACGGTGTCAAAAGGACGTGGTTTTTCAAATACACTTTAACAGTCAATTACTGAGAAGAAAATGTAGAAATATAAAGTTAAAAATAAAAAGATTTCAAATGTATGTTTCACTAGACAAATTAGGCCCTACTACTCTCCAAAATATAGGAGTAAAATTTATCTTAAAGTAAAGGCTAAATGTTCTAATCTTAAAGTTTATTTAATTAAGTTTCACTTAAAAACTAAAAAGTGTGTGTGGTATTACAAAAACCCCCCAACTTTACAAAGCATCAAAAGGAGAAAAAAGACCTAAATAACTCATACTAGACATTTTCAAATGCTGACTGACTATTAGTCTATATTTAAACATGATGATTTGATCTGTCTCTTGTTGTTTACCTCTTTTAACTTCGAATTACAAGCTGGCTTGCATACAAAGAAGGGTACATTTAAACAAGCACCAAAGTCTATCGAGTATAGAAAACCTTTGTCTTGTTGGAATGACGTACTAAAAAATCTGCCATAGGTTTAAATTTATTGAATGGACATCAAATAGTGCGTATGTGATTGTTCTCTGAATAATGTATCTAAGGTTAAGATAATCTATATGGGATTGTACAAAAAGATAATGTTCATATACTTCAATATTTAACAAAGTCCTATCCTTTGAAATTAAATAATCTGAACATCGAATTTACGAGGTTCGAACAATAATGGGTGTTGTGTGAAGTTGCAACAGTTTGATCATGGTGTTGTATAGTTGGGTCTTCATTAGTTTTAGTTAGACTGACCATGACTACTTATCTTCGTTTTTCTTTATTCATTAACTTAACCTACCCGTTGACATATTTTGAGAGTCATATTGTGTACCGGTCTTACACATTTATATATATATTATGAAAGATTACGATGAACATTATTAAACTTCTCTCTAATAAACATTTACTCAATGCATTCATATAAAAACTGACAGGAGGCTCCTTATGTTTGTAGAATGAAGTAAAGCATAAATATAATTAAGATGGAAAAGTTATCACCAGGCGAGGTTTGAAATCTAGTGAAATATTAAATGGTTAATGACTTACAAAAAAGACAAATTCTCCTTTGGTCTGCTGCACCGAAATGGTTTGTTCACTTATTTCATTCATGCAGCTAGCTAACCGACGTGGATGTAAACGGCAATAAAAATGTCCCATTGTGAATATGTCAATCATTTGTACCAGGTTTATGATCGATTTGCAAAGATTGCAAAGAGTGAAAGTCATAAGAAATTCTATTGATCGAGTTTCAATATGTGTTTCCGTCTTCTACTTAATTACCATAACTAATAGGTACTAAGGTACATTTCTGAGATACAATTATCTTTGTATAATCGTTATATTCATTACAACATCGTTTAGTTTTTTGGTTAAGAGTTAAAGTCGGACACAGTTGTTCTCGTCTTTGTTATGGTCCATGGGCCTCTTATTTCAAATGTGTTTTCTAACAATTCTACTACTACTACTACTACAACCACTACTACAAGATAATATTAGTACTGTGATGAGTTATTTGCTTTTTTCAGGATGCAGAATGAAATTTCCTTGGAAGTTCTTTTTGACCGCGATCCTTCTGGTGTACATAGTCAGTATATATTATATTCACTCTCAGGTCTACGAACGAGTCACTCGACTAAATGATAACCATCAAAATAACCAGATTAGCCAACATCGTCACTTGATTGCTAAAGAGACATTGCCAAACACCCGACTCTATTCTGTCGATTCTATCGGCACTGTCTCCTTTTCAAGCCTTAATATCGCTCCAGACGAAACCTTTATCGCATGGTCAAAAGCAAAGTCTTCCTTATGTGACGATAATTTTATAGGCTATGATAATTTATTTGCTCGCTTAAGCAATGCTTTTCTGGATCCTACATTCAGTTCGGGTCCTTTAGGAGGCGAGGCAATTGAAAGCGTGCTAAATCAGCCAGAAGAGAAGGAGTTCCTTGTCCTAAAAATTGGATATTTCCAAATCAAATGTGAAGATGATGAAGTATTTAAGTACAGGTTTAAACATGGAGATCATTTAGTGAACTGGATCTCGGTCCTGAGACCTGCCTTATTGTCAACGTCTCGTGAGTACATCAACACTTTGACTATCGCTGTGACTAGATACGAGTATGCCAATGTCTATCACACAATGACAGACTGGTATAATGCATTCCTAATGCTCTTGTTCTTTAATGTTAGGAATTTAAGCGCCAATATTTTGTTTGTTGATAGTCATCCATTAGGAGGATTAGACACGGTTTGGACAACTTTGTTCGGAAGAGTTGTGCGAGCTGGTCAACTGAAACAGGCACTACACTTCGATACTCTTATATGGAATATCCAAGGTTATAAAAGCCCCATGTATCATCATGATCTTCTATCTATTCCACACATTGAACCATTTAGATTATTTTTCCTTGGAAAACACAACATTCCAGACAATAAAGTATTAAATTGTGATAAATTATTGATTCGTTTTCTTTGGAGGCGTGATTATGTTGCTCATCCTAGAAATCCAAAAGGAATTGTAAGTCGCAAAGTCAAAAACGAGAAAGAAATTGAAGATTCCGTCGCTAAGTTGTACCCCAACCATTTTATTGTCAGTCTTCAGACGGAAAATATGAGTATGTCTGACCAGCTATCTGCCATTGTTAACACGGACATTCTAATAGGCATGCACGGGGCGGGCCTTACGCTGGCACTATTCCTACCCAAACACGCAGGACTCATAGAGATCTACCCCAAATATTGGTCTTCCGACAACGCCCATTTTAGGGCCATAGCAAGATGGCGAAATCTTCATTACATTCACTGGCAGAATGGGGACATGGAAAACGAATTCACAAATCATTTCACTTATGTTCCTCCTTCTGTCATTCACAGATTGTTGTCTAATACTATATCGAATATGTGCAAGACTAAAAAAGGGCTTAGCTAGTTCTTGCAAACAACAAAGGTTTACTGTTATAATGTATCAAAATTGACAAATTTCAATAATTTCTATGCAAACAACGTTTTTCATTATATTAATAGTGAGTAATGGGATATGGTAGGGGAGAAAGAATTATTTTGTGTAGATTATATATATGAGGCTGCCCTGTCGCCGGATGCAGAGTCTCTGTTGATCTCTTTATAGTTATTGTTTACAAGTATAAAAGTAATAGACATGTATAACTGTTGTATATGAACTTACAACGAGCTTTCAAATTGTACCATTCAGTCAACTAAATGCTAACTGAATGGTCTTTGAAGGTGACAAGGTGGAAAAGCTATGTCATTCAGTCACTTTTCAGTTACCTTCAGTTAGATTTTAGTTGACTGAATGTCACTGTTAACGTTCATGTTCTGAATATTATTTAAATTTTATTCCATTAATCCAATATTAGTTATACTTTTTTTTTAATTTTGCATTTAAACTGAGTCATAACATGAATTCACTTGATATTTGGTATTTTTTTTTTTTATGTATTATTCCGTTTAGAGTATGCTTTCCCACTCTCTAAATGTTTTATATGACTTTTGTATATAAATTAATCCTACAGAAATGGCAGCATTTCGTTTCAAAAGTCTTTCATGCCATGATTGTTAACGTTATTGTTTGTGTTCGTACAGTTCATAGATAAAGTGCTAGAACTGCACTTCAAGCCAGGATTTCTCCCAAATTTTCATTTCTTTTCATTGTAACAGATTAAATTAATCATCAAATCAATCATAGATTGGTAAGAGTATATGACATTCCAGATATGTGGGTTTATACCAGATAGCTGTTTTTGATTTACTTCATGTTTGGATTTAGATTAATTCTGCTCATATATATTTTGCCAATTTTTACCTGTGTATTTACTATGTATTTATTTAACTATGTTTTTTTACCTGCTTGGTTGAGGTTTTTATGAATTTTATTGTATTAGATAATAAGTGTATTTATTTTTGTTGATGCATAAGGTATTATGATTTCGCATGTGCCATTGATTATATATGCTTATTGTTTTCCTTGTACTTTATATATTATTAAGTACATGCTTTCATATTTTGGTGTTTTATAATAATGTTGTTACCGAAAAAAAATGTATTTTTTATGTTCATTTAATTCCATAACGTCATATGCCTACTTATTATCAAATGAACAGGAACTTCTGGTGTTTTATCGTTTTCTCTCTGAAGTGACTACGTTTTGTGACCTCTGATCACTATTACTCTTATATTTAACAAGGAGATTATACAAGACTATATTATCGGGTTTTTTACCTGCTTTTCTCTGAGGTTTTATGCAGTAAACCTATTGTTCCACATATCAAATATTCCGATTGATATTTACGTAGTTACCAAAATAACCTAATGTGAGTTAATTATCCTGCTGAATTTATAATAGATGCAATTACATATTTTTTCTTCTTATGTCCGTCAGTTAAAATGTGGTTACAAAGAACTCTTGAGATAAATGTTCTCTCTGCTGTTTGAATGCTGTCAAATGAATAGGAGTATTAATTCACAGTTGAATTTCCTTTTAATAGAGTCAGTAGCTGTGCATTCATTTAATAATTTAAAAAAATATTACGAGATCAAATGTTAGTGGGATTGTGTATCAGATAATCACCATTTGCATTGAATGATATTAAAACGTATCAAGTTACATTATTGTTCAGCGATTTGCCTGTTTGGGGTCTTAAATTACATAATTGTTTCCTGTAATATAGCCTAACAGAATGCCTATTGGCCACATCGCTCACATGAGCAACAATAGCCTGATAAAATCAGCTTTATAGAGTCATATACAAAATATCTGGACAATGTAGCAGCATAACAAGATTTTCAAATTTTTCTTCAGATATTCTTATGTAAAACATTAAGCCCCTTTCGGGTGATTTTATAGTCATATCACATACTGAGCATTGCAGTTCTCAAGTAGATCTTAAATAACTGTTTATTTTTATATAAACCTACATCAAACTTTGGACCCCTTGTGTGGCCCAAGAATTTTCCAGGGTCCCAATCTAAACAATTAAGAATTAACAATATGCCAAAATGCTTGGATTTAAGTACATGTAATTTCATATATTATAACATTAGAGTTCTTGAGAATAACTTTAAAAATATTCTGATGTAAAAATTTGACCCTCCAATGTGGCCCCAACCTAACCCCGAAGATCATGACTTTGACAAACTTGAAACTACACTATCCTAAGTTGCTTTCAGTAAAGTTATAGCTTCTCTGACTAGTTAGTTTTTAAGAAGAATATTTTAATAAAGATTCTTCTCTATATATTTCTATGTAAAAATTAGACCCTCCATTGTAGCCCCACCCTATCCTAAGGAATCATGATTCCTTACAATCTTGATTCTACACCACCTGAGGATGCTTCCACAGAAGTTAAAGCTTTTCTGGCCAATCAGTTTTTGAGAAGAATATCTAAAGAGATTTTTTTTATATATTCCTATGTAAAAATTCAACCCTACAGTGTAGCCCTACCCTATCCCAGGGGATCATGATTTGAACAAACTTGAATTTCATACCTGTGGATGTTTCAGCTTTTCTGGCCAAATGGTTATTGAGAAGAAGATTTTTGAAAGATACCAACAAATTTTCAATAATTCTTCATTATTTCCCTTTGAAAGAAGGTGTTGTCCTTCATTTTAACAAACTTGAATCCCCTTTACCTAGGAATGTTTTGTGCCAAGTTCAATTGAAATCGGCCCAGTGGTTCTGGAGAAGAAGTCGAAAAATGTAATGTAATTTTTATTATAACCCTTTGTAATTAATGTTTGCGTTAAAATAGGTAAATTTCATTTCCTTATAATCAAAATTAAATTTGTTGCCCGTTTATATATATTAGCAACGATTCTTAATTTATGACGATTTGACCTATGAAGATACATACTAGTACTTCAGCTTGTCAGCTTTATCATCAAAGATGTTTGAAAGCAATATGGGAAACGAATTTATATTTTGAAATTCTTTGATAATTTTGTTGTTTAGTTAACCATGACCTTTACCATAACAACATTTCTATTAAATGTCGACGACGTTCGTTGGTCCGTGCAGCAAGTGACATATTTAAAACCTTTATGATTATACCAAGAACTACATTATATTGGTACGTATTCTTTTATATTGAAAGCAATTCCAAAAACTAGACTCATAAGGTGTTGTCTGAGAAAAAGGAGTCTTTAAATTTTTGTATAAATTACTTAATCTAGATATTATCTGATTGATTCTCAATGATTAGTTCATACATGCACCTTTTGTGTACAAAATGAAAATAAATTCTCAGATTCATGGCTAATAATATTTGTTTAGATTGAAACAAAATTTAATCAGGAAGATTAAACGTATTTCGGGTGAAATACAGTCCGGTTTAAAACGTATGAAGGGGGAATAAACACAGGACGAGCAAAATCACTTAGATACGCAAAGCAGACAGGATTCCTACTAATTTAGTGATATATATTCTCTTTAAAATAAGTCATACAAGTAATCATTAACTATCGATAAAATAGCATTAAGTAAGGGCATGCAAGGATGATCTTTATTAAGAACAGCTTTGTGTCGCTAAGATACAGGTGATCATATGAATGATTCGGTTGGAAAAATTGGATACTGAATTTCGAATCTCAAATGATCCTTCTGTACTTTCGTATTATTGTGTCCAGTTCAAGCAATGTAAAGGCAAATCACATTATTACCCATGAACCATTAAAAAACTAATATAAAGAACGACAATCCTTCTTAAACTCTATCAGCGGCCGTTGCCTTAAACCAAACCTCAACCCGAACACACAAATTATCAAATTCATTGATCTGCCTATGAAATGCCCATTTGGTGCACTGGACGGTTTAATTGCAAAAAAAAAAATCAACCTTTATTCTAATTTAACAATCTTTTATTTTGAAAAAGGGCTGAAAAAGTCATAGTCATAAGATATGTAGACTTGACTGTGTGAAGTTGTTTTTAGAAATTATTTAATTGAAATATACATGTCTGCTATTTACATGTAACAGAAACAAGTGTCCGTTTTAAGTAAAAAAAACATATAATGCACTTGAAGAAAAACAACGTTACTGAAAACAAAATAAGGGGTAAAAACACTAGAAAATATTTAATAAGGTTTATTTTAAGCTTGCATTTAGAAATATCTAAGGTAAATAAAGCTTTTACCTGTATATAAAAACCGAGGAAAACAAAAACATGGCACGAGCTTTGTTTACATTAACAAAGAAATGTGAGTTATTTATCTCGTTTATATCTTGAGTATTGGCGTTAAATTTTGGCTGACCATTGGGAATACCTTAGTTAAGCATTATAAACAATAAAAATGGAAAATCAATCTTTGAAAAAAAAATCCTGACCATGCCCTTTTAAAGTCATCTTTTTATCAGTACTTTTATGATATTTTAAATATTTGTTCGATTAAGATAAAACTAAAAAATCAGGTATTATCGCGTTAGCCAATTCAGTCACATTTTCACCAGTAAGTGTGTGTACATACAGACCCTGAAACGTGCTACTACACCTCTAAAACGAACCGTACCGTTCCGTGCAAGAAACGAACCGTACCGTTTACAAAACGAAACGTACCGTTCACAAAGCGAACCGTACCGTTCACAAAACGAACCGTACCGTGCAAAAAGCGTGCAATATAATTTATGCAAGACCCGCCCCAAAACGGTCAAAAAAGCGTACCGTACCGTGCAATAAGCGTGCAACTTCCATTTACGGCTTTTTGACTAATGTCTTTTGATGAATACGGACGGATATTATTGCTGACCAGATAAGTTCAATATTTTGCTAGATTTTAGTTATACGGGATTAAATAACACATACTATTTAAATTTAACGCTGTTATTTATATTAAAACCGTTACAAAAATGTTTTAATCTTTCTTAGACCTTAATCTTTTCTTTGCATAGTCGTAAATTGTGAAATGAACAGGTGTTGGGAATCAACTTAACAAATCAGTTTTTCCTTCAAATAATAAACTTATAATACATTTATAAAGTTGTTGATTGCTTTAACGCACACTGAATCATAACGTGTTTTATCAGTATGCTTTCTCGGCTTTCTTGTGTATATTAATTTAAGTCGCGATCATTTCCTGTGTATAGTGATTAACAAACCCAGGGTATAAAACGACATGCCCTCGGGGGTTTTCACACCTGTTCAAGACAAAAGAAAAACTTCAAAATTGCGTACGTCTTCGTATAACCGTACAACAAGCCCATTTTCGATCTTACGGAAGAGATTTTCTATCTTACAGAAGAGAGAGAGAGAGAGAGAGAGAGAGAGAGAGAGAGCTAGCTTGTGTGTTAATTATATTACTTAAATTAAAGTTTTATCACTGAACCATTGTTTCGCTTTAGGTTTTTATAGTCGGTCTTTTGAGCGGGATTTTATCTCAGGAATCCACGTGCTTCGCCTGTCAAACAGTTTAAGATCACGCCATGCGCGGCGTGCTACTTGGCTCCTCCTACATAGCTAGAAGAAAATTTTCGAATGAAAACGTTTTAGTTTTATGTTTTCTTAAATTCAAAAAGTGCTCCTATTTGAAATTATTCAACAATCATTTCCTTCCGACTTCATGATTATAACTCATGTACTGGCGATCATAACAGAGTCTCTTTCCATCGCTGTCGTATTATTTTGTTACTAGATAAATTCTTAATATATTTATCAAGTTTAACATTCAGTTGTTGATTGCCGGGTATTTTTTCGTCTCCTGTTTACAACAATTATTGTGAGTAAAAAGGTAAATGAAATATAAACAGGTTAGCCAGCATTTGTAAAACGTCAGCTAAATCACATGCATACAGTGAAGAGCGGACACTTGTCCAACAAAATGATAAATATCACTATTAAAAGCCATTGACTTATTGTGTGTATCCAGTTGTGTACATAATAATTTATCGTAAGAAATATGGTACATGTAAATGTATAGTTAAAACTAAAAGTAATATTTTAACTTTACACGCGATATTATTTCAGATAAGAGAAACAATGACGGGTTACATGTAGGTGTGATCTGTGTATACGAACAAGTGCAGAAAATCATAGAATCAATATTTCAATGAACAAAAATCCGTGTCGAAAAACTTTAAAACAGTTTATTTCAAGATTTCTAAACTGAAATACATTGTTTATCATATCAATAAATGCGTGTATTTTACATTGTCTATTCACCAGGGGAATTCCGGTTCGATCGGCAATAGTACGCAATAAAGAATTATGAATACAAAAATAGAAAGATGTTGCAAATATAACAACTTGCCGAAAATCAAGACAGCGAGAAAGGAAACTAAAGATATATCGGGAAAAGTCGGGGCAATTTTTCATAACAGTTTTAAATGGATTTGAAATATTTAATGACTTCAATACAAGTACATGTAAAGAAATAATAATCTTAAGATGCTTGTTAGAAATATCAACAGATCGCTGAATTACCAAACATATATCGGATTAAAGTCAAACAGTTCTTTTAATTTATTGTAATAATTGCATTTATCTAAAATTAAATACAAATAATAACAGACTAATCAAAATTAAAACTACCCTCCACTTCCCGGTTTTCAATGAGTACACGTTTCATGAAACGTATCAAAAACGGGAGAACGGATGGAACTTCTAATTTTAATTAGATTGAAATACATTTGTAATATATCATATAAATAAAGAAAAAAGGCTCGTCATAATTACCACCTCGCTGAAGTCAATCGAGCAAAATCTAAACAAAATTATATCGAGAAAAATCAAAGCGTTCAGGCCACGCCTACCTCATTAATAAAGCGCGCAAACCGTTCACAAAGCGTGCAGCTATTTTTAGCAAAGCGTACCGTGCAAGAAGCGAACCGTACCGTTCACAAAACGAACCGTACCGTTCACAAAGCGAACCGTACCGTTCAAAAAGCGTACCGAACCGAACCGTGCAACTGGTGTAGTAGCACGTTTCAGGGTCTGTACCTTAAATTTATTGCAAACAAACCAAGGAGACATCATTCTTACATGTATATGTCGTACCTTGAGATTACTACTTTTTGTTGGATATGAATTTTTAAACTATTGATGAAATAATTATACTCATAACTGCCACAATGCAGTGAGGATTCCTCTGTTATTTTTATATATTGCAGCTGTTCTTCATATTATTTAAGATTTAAATCTTCACTACGAATGACAATCGATTCCAAAATATCCAATCAGTCAATTACAACTCAATTCGACCATTTAATCAGTTATTAGTATCAAAATACACAAATTTGTAACACTTTTTTATTAACTTTAATAAAAACTACATACACCAAAGTAAGAATATTCTGTTTATGTGTAAATTAGAATATGAGATAGATCGTTTTATTATTATAACTATTCATGAAAAAATCTAAAACAACGATGAAACAATCGTAAAATAATTTCACTGACCACAGATTGCAATTTCGTAGTTAAATAAACTTGTATAGATATCAGTTTCT
The DNA here is from genome assembly GCA_016163765.1 of Magallana hongkongensis. Classification (NCBI taxonomy): domain Eukaryota; kingdom Metazoa; phylum Mollusca; class Bivalvia; order Ostreida; family Ostreidae; genus Magallana; species Magallana hongkongensis. The sequence goes on from WFKH01010211.1 coordinate 2,916,040, forward strand.
GGAAATTTATAAAATCAAATCTGTAATGAAATTGAGTTCAAATATACAATTCTATTAATTCTATACGACTAGCCGATTTCTGATTTCGTAATCGGTTGCCATCGTTCCGACCGAGTAATCGGTTAACCGGATAAAAATCGACATTTATAATCTCCACACATTTGACACAGGAGAGTAAATGTTTGCCTCATGTACATCGAATATTAAGTACTTCCAGATATAAACATGAAACCTTTTGTGACAACTGTTCCTATTAGAGAACGATGTTAAACAACAAGTTTTAACGAGCTTAATTACTGCTAAAATGCATATTGATCACGATATTTTATTCCAACTGATTCCTCCTAATCTTAGCATTCTACACATTTCTATGATTTTATATCTCAGTGATCGAAAATTTACAAATTTAGTTAAAAAACCCCCAACTTTTTGGATGTTTAGTTTTAAAAGTTTCGCTGTTTATATCATCATATATTTCCTTAGTAACTGTATGTTAAAATGATATAGTATAAAGGTCGTGGACAGGCGAATTGTTTAAGTAAAATGATAAAATCTAAAATCTGTCTTTGTAATCTTTAAAGAATTGGCAGATATCTTAAATAGTCTTCAATATTTCATATTGTTACAAATTATTATTCATCCAGAAAATGTTATTTAGAATTAGTTATAAATAAAAATAATGACAATGTAAAAATAATTTGTAGATGTTAAAAAATGATTTGTAGATGTTGCATCTTCCTCATTAAAGCATCCAGCTATAAAAGAGGAAAAACTTCGGGAAAATATTATATATAGTCATTGAACTGGATTAAGTAATGATACCTTTCATTTTATGCTAGTTAAAAGAAGTTAAAATCTGCAATTGACCCGATGAGGTCAGAGAATGTACATAACATATATAACAAAAATGGCTGAAATACAAAACTATTTCTCCCCGAAATCGCTAATGCGTCTTGGATTGTTAGTTTTGCATACACGGGAAAAATTTTTGAACAATGCTGTAAGCTGAACTTTTATGATTACAAGGTCGGACACGAAGATGATCAAAAAGACAAGCCCTAACAGACAGCCTCCCAGAATTCCAATTCCTTGAGATGACATGCGCATGTCCGTGGCGCTCTTCTTCTTCCGGACACTGGAGGACAGATTTCGGACGGGCACCGACCCCTGACTCTGGACCTTCTGAAGCACCGGTCTCATGATGTTCTGTATTTCCTCAATTGAGAAATCGTTCAGAAATTCCCATTTGCTCACCTTAGGTTCTTCTTTGTCTGCAATATTACATGTAAACTTTAATCAGTTTATAACATTTTACCAAAATACCTGATATAAACATGTATACCCCATGTCACACTAGGACGCCGAATATATTTCGACATTTCCAGAGATTTAAATGTAATGTGTATACATGATATGAAATATAATGTTATATAAGATAATATTATTAAGTCGAATAAATCTTATTCTAATGATCAAAACTCTTTTCTTTGTATTTAACAATGAACTTAAAACCTCTCTTAGGGCGTCTTCTTGACAACCATGGGGTCTACAAACTATATATATATATATATATATATATATATATATATATATATATATATATATATATATATATATATATATAGATAAGGAAGCCATTTAAAGCTATATATATCCTGTTTATTGAATGGTTTTTGAAGTGAGAAATGTTTGTGTTTTTATCAAGCTACATAAGTGGTATACAATTTGATACACTTGTATAATCTCTTAATAACCAACTGCAACAATTTTCCTATTTTATCCCAAATCCTAAATTTAGATACACAGCAGGCAGATATTGGCTTGTACAAACGTATGCTTTCGTGAAAGCCCACTTTACGTAGCAAAATACAAGTAAGACCCAGTGCGTATGGATGATTTAAAATGAGGGTCTAAAATGATCCCCCAAAGTCAATATCTTTAGTTTTAATTTAAGTAGTTAGAGTTGAAACAAATATATTGATTTGTGAATTTGTTTTATCATTTTTTTTTAATCGGTCCAAATGTTTATAGAAAAATGACACTATGAAATTAACCTTTGCATGTCATTTCGCACAAGGAAAAAAAGAAAAAAAAACTAGGAACGATGGCTTAAAAATCATTCTGCCCCTCGCGCCTTTTTTTTTTTTTTTAGGTTTTTCTCTCTACGTCCTACTAATAAGTAACTTTCACAAAACACTGTTTAAGGTAAATTCAAAATTGCAGTGTCTCACTAAATATGAAATGCACTTTTAAAAAGACTCACAGGTTTATTTATTTTGGATATGATATAATATCAGTTAATCTGGTACTTACGATAGTAACCGAGAATAACCACTCTATCTGCTAGTAATAAAGCATCATCTGAAAATAGAAATAGTTAATTTAGAACAAACAAATGCCACCGCTTTAAAATCAAGCACTCAAGTATTAATGCATTTTCAAATCGAAACCAATTAACAGCATTGAACTTTAAACTTAAACATGTAAGAAACCCTTTTCCTGGCAGGTGTCTTGTTATATTGGAAAGAGAGAAAGAAATGCCTTGAGCAATTGTAATTACCTTTTACTGTGTAAATGTATTCAGCTTGGCTAGTTTTGTTAACCCCCGAGGACAACATACAGCCCACATAATCAGCACCATACAATTCGGCAATCTAGTAACAAACAATTTTTTTTATCTTGTTGTTCATGTGTAGAGAGTCTGCATATATATTTATTAATATCTGATTAATATGATAATGTTGCTTTATGTATTGTTTGAACGAAATAAAGAAGCAGTAAAAAAATCATAGTTTTATGGGAAAAAAGAAAAAACACCGTGTTCAATTAGGATAAAACCATAAAAATCTGTGTTTAACATTTTACAGGATCTTTATTCTGATTTTTTTTATATTTCTGTTTTATTACATTGACAATGATAACCGAACTATGCACGACATAAACACTGCATTATCTTTGCTATGTTACACAAACAATGTATGTCAAATATTCATTTAGAGGTACTATAAATCTCAACTTAAAATACATTGAAACAATTTTCCATTTTCATTTTAAAAAGAAGCTAGACGTATATACATTTGGTTTGTTTCTGAGCTATGCTAGAAGTTCTGAGAAGGTCCAATGGTCTTCTTTATTAATATTATGAATTATTTACTGTTAACTCACTCACAATATTTTTTGTAGCAGTCACATCCTTGATATTTATTGTCAGGACAAATTTCTTACGCACTTCAATCTTATCAATGTACTGTGGATTTTCATCATTTAGCTGTAGTAAAAAAATGATTAAAAAAATTATAAAACGATATTTTTAAACAATCATAGTTATATAATTAAATGATTATTATTAAGAATTCTACAAATAAAAATTCAAAATCCAGAAAAGCTTATTGTTGTGGAAAAACATAGAAGCCATTCCACAGTTTTTAAATGTTTGTTTTAGAATTTTTTTCTTTAACAAGATGGTAATTCATGTAACTATGATGAAGTTGTTTTATGAAAAAAAAAATCATCACATGTTACATCTAACTATTTTTTTAAAATTGATTTGTCTCCATGACAAAAGAGTGACAAATTTCCTAGGTTAGAAAAACTTTTAAAATAAAAAACCATAGAGGGAATTTGCCATAGCATTTATCATGATAAATTGATAAACGGCTCTAGAGTTTAGAGTTTTCAATATTTAAAGATATTAAAATTTCGGACCTATGCCAACTGTTTTGAGAATTTCCGAGAGAAAATTCGAAAGAGGCCACATTTCCACGAAAAATGCCATGAAAATTTCTTAACAATCGCATTTACTAAAACATAAATTAATTTTGTAAATTATTAAACAAAAGTTGCAATAATATAATCTAAAAAAATATATTGACCTTATCCTTTAAGCGTTATAAGGTTTATATTGATTTTCACTCATGTTTTAATTGCAAGTGGTCAGCTGTCATAATGACTTTTCATCAAAAATCTGCATATCTTCGCAAAAATTTTAAAAATTCTTAAGGGAATAATTGTCGTTAAGTAGGCTGAGTGGTCAAAATATCCATCAGATTTACCTTAAATTTTTTTTACCATAAACTATTATTAGATAAAGAAAAAAACAAAATATCTGCTTTAAACTTTGAATGTTTTCCTATATCTTTATAAAAGTCTCTCCTTCTAAAGTAAATTGATGCCGTCATAAGAATGGCCACGACAATCCGGTCTATTAAACTTAGGAAAATCCAAAAAGAAAAGAAAGTTCTTATTTTTCAAGTCAGTGTATTAAAACTTTTCAAAGAGAATCACTTCATATGTTTATTGTGAACTTTTGATAAGTATTTTATCAAATTAAAAAAAATATGACAGTATGAAAAGAGAGAGCGAACTTCAACAGCATTTTGCTTAAAATCGAGTAAGTCGTATGCGATGTGCTTGTTTCTGTTTATCTGTATAACATCATCACTGAAACCAGCGATTTAAATCTTTCAAACAAAACGATGATATAATATCAGTACACCTTGAACAACATTCACAATTGTTAATATTTAAACACCTATGTTATAATAAATGTCATTGTAAATCATTATTTGACTTATGCGATACTAATTATAGATTACAATACTGGTACAATTAGGGTTTGCGCAAATTTACCTTTCCAATCCTATTTTGACTTTAATTAAGCATTCGTCAAAAAAGGAATTTCACCGTTTATTATTTTTTTTTATCTTTTATTTATAAGAACATACAAAGTATACAAAAACTTCAAGAACAATAATAAGCATACAGACATATTGTATAATTCATTAACTTTTATATTAATGCTGCATATAAATCTACATTCTCTCACTGAGAATTACTTTTAAAAAGCCCTTTTCTTATAAGTTGTCTAAAAAGCAAAAGATTATCATATACAAATAAAAATTATAATGTAATTGTTTAATTTTGGTATATAATTTCTTATTGTTTATGAATCAAAACTACAGACGACAATAATCTATTGAGTTGCATAAATAGGACTCATAATGTTTGCGTATAATCCGACTTAACTCGATATGAGTTAGGTCAAGTTATCGAGACGAATAGATAAACCCGGCCGTTCAAAGAGAGATAACTCTCAATTGTTTACCAAGTTATCAGACTTCGGTGGTCATCGGCTATTGTAACATCTGTATTGTGCGCAAGGGACTATGCGCAATAGTCAGCGTCCTTTTTTAAATTTTGCTACACCAGAGAAGACGTAAATCCAACCATCCAGACCAATCCATTTCTAATTCATATCAGGTTGTAGATTATCTTTTAGGAAATTAATCGGTAAGTGTTTACTTCCAATTATTTTTTTTCTTTTGTCGTTTGATTGGGTCTCTCAGTAATATTTTTGCTAAATACTGTCACTCGTCAAGTGTTGGTCATCAAAGGCTTTGTTTAAAACACTTGTACTCATCATTAATTTCTTTAATATTATTTATAATCCATTTATCATTAACAGTGTAATTCCGTTTTTGGTTTGTTTGTTTTTTTTTTTTTTGGGGGGGGGGGGGGGGGTTACGCTACTTACACGTTCTTAATTAATTAATTAAATAAAAATTCTTTCTCTGGCATCCTCTCATTACATTTTTTGCTATCCAAGCCAAAGTGCTGAGGGCTAGGAAGTCTAAGCGCAAGTCAACGTCTCCATATGCGGCTTCGAGTCCAGCCACATCAAGACTAGGAAGGAATAGAAGCTCTGGTGCACTGTCTACATTGCCACCTCAAAGCGCCGTCGCTGAACATTCACCTGCACTGCCCCAAGGGGATCCGTCTGCACTGGCTCAAAGCAACGTCTTGCCCACGATTCAGCAAAACAACAACCCACCTGCAGTTCCAGTGCCTAGGACAACCTCAAGTACTGTTTCAAGTGGAATTGAATTATCATATCCATTACCTCACACTCTATCCTCAACTATTGGTTATAATATGTCCCCTATTTCCTCTGTTAATCAGAATTCTACACCCCTCATTAGTGTTTCGCATTGTTTAGGCATCCATGTTGCTCAACCCATGAAAGAAAAGATCTGGGCAAAGGATTATATTGACCTATCTAGGCTAATACAGCCTGACCCAGACACCGATAAGACAGACCAACACAAATTCGCCATTCTAGATGGTCAGTTAGTTTTGACACCTAAAACTAACCCAAAGAAAATCACATCTCTTGAAGCTTGGACGGATGCATTTATTGTCTTTGCTAGCATCTATTTAAAAGACATCCAGCAGACATCCAAGGCCTTCTAAAATATATGCAAACCGTTAGATTAGGGGCAGGTAGAAATCCCAATGCAAGTAGGCTCGAGTATGACAAACAGTTTCGTTTAAAAATATCAGCTAACTCAACCATATCATTGGTCTCGGTAGATACAGATCTGTGGTTAATCTACATGTCAAATCAATCCTTAACTCAACAAACTCAGTCAAACCTTACATGTTATGACTACAATTTTAAGGGTTCTTGTAGTAGACAGCCTTGTCTCTATCAGCATTCATGCATGTATTGTCAGAAAAACCACCCACGAATACATTGCTGGTCATTGCAGTCATCACAATCAATAATTACCAGGCAGAACCTCCTCAACCAAACCAAACAAATAACGCTTCCTTTCGTCCCAACTTGCACATTCAAACCATCCGCCCACGCCAATTATTTCAAACCTCAAGCCCATACCAACCATTTCAATACCCAAGACAAAGACTTATGGAGCCTATGCACATCTCCAGGTAAGATTGACATTCTGCAAGATTACTTAGCACTTTACCCTGACAAAAACACAGCAATGCTCCTTTTGTGTGGTTTTAGTAGAGGTTTTTATTTAAACTACACTGGTTTAAGATTCCCCTTACTACCCAAGAACATGAAATCTGCAGATGGTCATAGCTCGGATTTACTTGCAATAATCAATAAGGAAATACATCTTGGTCGCATGGCAGGACCTTTCAACAATCCACCAATGTTCAATCTTTGATGTAATCCTGTAGGAGTTCTGCCAAAAAAGGATTGGGTTTGGAGATGATTAATCACAAACTTGTCTGCCCCTATTGGTAACAGTGTTAATGATTTTGTTGATCCTGCATTATGTTCAGTATCTTATGCGTCCTTTGATGATGCATCACTATGATCAGTTCTCTAAGTAAAGGCACATTGTTCTGTAAAATGGACTTGTCAGGCGCTTTTCGTCTACTGCCTATTCATCCTTCAGATTTCTGTCTACTGGGTATGTGTATACAAGGTAAATTCTATATTGACAAATGTATGCCGTTTTGGTGCTCCATAGCTTGATCAACATTCAAAAAGTTCTCTTCCTTTCTACACTGGGCATTAGCAAAAAACTGTAACAATCCAAATCTAATTCATTATCTAGATAACTTTCTTTTTGCCGGTAGTAGCAACACATTTCATTGTGCACAATTAGCAGAGTCATTTCAGACACTATGTAATCAGTTTGGCATACCTATTAATGCAGATAAAACTCAGGGCCCCACTACTAATTTAACTTTCCTAGGATTAGGCATAGACACTGTTTCACAAACTATTTTTATTCCAGAAGATAAACGCCTTGAGCTTAAATCTTGCCAAACACTTCTCCTTGAATCAAAGAAGGTTTCCTTGAAACAAATACCGTCTCTTTGAGGCTCACTCAACTTTGTCACCAAGGCGCTTCCTGGTGGCAGAGCTTTTTGTCGTCGTTTTTACAATGCAACTATTGGCATAGGAAATCTCATTTTATGATTAAAGTATCCAACTCTATTAGGGAAGACGCTAAGATATGGATTCAATTTTTGGAAAACTACAGCAAAAAAAACCATTCTCTGAATTTGTTTGGTCCAGTAATTGTGCTCTTCACCTTTACACCGACAGTTGTGGCTCCTGTGGTGGAGGTGCATTTTTTAACAACCACTGGACAGTAGTCGATTGGCCGGACTCCTGGTCTTCTGAAGTTCTAAGAGACTTTACATTTCTGGAGCTAGTACCAATAGTTGCGGCAATTTGGTTATGGCAGGATAATTGGTAGCTAAAAAATTAATCATAAATACAGACAACATGGCCTTGGTTCACATTCTAAATTCCAAAACAAGTAAATCCCAGCGCGTCGTGAACTTACTTAGGCCTCTGGTGTTAGTATTCATAAAATCCAACATTCAATTTAAATCAATTCATATTCCTGGTTATTTCAATTCTATAGCTTATTCTATTTCTCGATTTCATGGGAAAGGTTCAGGACTTTAGCTCCGAATGCGGACAGTTGCCCATCTCAGATCCCATCAGAGTTATAGAACATCTTAGACCCCGAAATAGACCCTCTTTTATCAGTTGCTTAATCAAAAAATACAGTTGATACTTAACAGCGAGGACTCGAGTCATTTAGTTCATTTCGTAATAAATTTTCCTTACCTCTACTATGGCCACCACCAGTTCACCAGTTAGTTAATTATATTGCTTACTTGTCATCAAACTCTCAACTGCAAGATGTTAACTAAGTAGTATAAGTTATCAGCTTCAATTACATGGTCACGTTGATTACACAAAATCATTTATCGTTAGAAAATACTGGATGGAATGCGTCGTTTACACCCATCCAAAGACATTAGAGCATCATTAACTTTCCCTATGCTAAGCCAACTTATTTCTGCACTGTCTTCAGTTTGCTCAAATTCTTACGAAGCTACTCTATTTACAACTGCCTTTGAACTGGCCATTTTTGAATTATAACGAGTAAGCGAATTCACAAAGTCAAGCAAAAATACAGTAGTGCTTCATAAGTCAGATGTTCAATTATCGGCCACAGATCTCCGAGTTATTATCAAGAGATCAAAAACTGACCAACTTGGTAAGGGTTCAACAATACAAATTACTTTAAATTCACAAACATCCACACTATTTGCCCATTTAAATCAATATTTAAATTAAGACCTGATTCACCAGGGCCATTCTTCTGTCATTTAAACTCAAAGCCATTAACTTCTTATCATCTTATCAATTTACTTCAGATCTCCACAAGACTATAAAATTCATCAGTTTGGACATTACAACTTTCAAATCTCATTCATTTCGGATACGTTGGGCAACACATATGTTTTTACAAGGCTTCACCGAGGAAGAAATTAAGGTCAAAGCTCGTCGAAAATCTAATGCAGTCCAAACATATATTCGAATTTAATTAAGTACCTTGCAACACAAATACTTGTTCTAATAGTATGCTAAGTTTGCAGATACCAATACTACAGTATGGATAATGGGCTCTTCATTGATATTCCACGCCTATGAACATACATTCTTAAACTACAAAACAAGCATCTCCACTTAGCACCCCATAAAATCAAGCCGATATGGTTTGGAAAGAGAGGCATGGTATGGGAAGACGTCGAGCCTTGGTTTCATGAACTGGTCTTACATATCGGCTATCCGGATGTTCTGAAGTTGCGTTGTGGTGGTAACAGCATTGGTATATGTCCTTGAGTTGCCTTTAAAAGTTCATGAAACTTACAGTTTTCAATATTCTTGCTGTCCGACCCAACTGTAAAATGATTTGGTCACAGATTTTACCGAGGACATATTACCAGCTTATGTTTTCACATGTAGCAGCGGAAAACGATCGAGTTAGGATCACTAGTTCCATGTCAAACTTTGTTATTCCTAAAAATGGGGGTTACATTAATTACCCAGACTTGCAGAAAAGCTCTCAAACGTTATACCGTGATGGTACTCATCTTACTGACCGTTCCCAAACAATATTTTTGAATGCCATATAGGGTGGTTTGTTCACAATTTTACGTGAAAATCTCAAGACTTTTCCCCCGGTATCTAGTTACTGCAGTTGTTTTCCCCTTTATCTTTATAGCGCGGTTTTGTTATGGCTTGGGCAAAATTTGCCCGCTTTTGGCGGATGTCTTTTGACAACAGGTAGTTTAACCTGTTGCCTTCAGACATATGGCCGAATTTTGCATGAAGCCCCTCCGCAGATTCTGTTACTTTCCAGTGTCTCTGGCCAATAATATAGGCTTTCGTCATTTTGTCTTTGTCATTGTTTTCTACGTTATATACTGTTGAAAAAGTCGACGTAGACCATTGTTTGCATGATCCATTGATTGATATTGAATGTTCAAGTATGCGTGACCGGTTCACCCAGTTCAAAATATATACACAAAATATGAAAATGAATATTACAAAAAAATAACGAAATATTTTCGCATCCAAGACAAACGTATATACACTTATCTATATATGAAGTCTTCCAGTCAAGAAAGGAGGTTTATCACAGGCGTAAACATCAAAAAATTGTCAAAACGATATGAGCCCTGAGAAACACATCTCTCAGTTTTCATATCACGTGCACATGACCGCCGTTTTATTTAAAATGACGCATAGTCTAGTTAAATTAGTTATCACATCAGTATTTAAAATATTAAGCAGTAGAATTTAAAGATTTAAAGAAGTCTATTATCATTTTCAAAATTTACTTACAAGCAGCATCGTAAATTAAATTTTCACAGGGATAAAATTAGAAATGTTATAAATTTTCATTTAAACAATAAAATGATCTGTGCTTCATGCCTGTATGAAGGTAGCTAACATTGCAGAAAATATATAACCCACGTTAGTTTAAGTTATATTTTTGTTTTGTTGTGCATGTATGAATTACAATCCAGACAATCTTACTGATCATTGTTTTCTCATTAAAAAAAAAAAACATTGTGATAATGATATTTGTTGAGGAGACCAATAATCTTAGTAACGTATAAAGATAAACAGACTTTGGAGATAAATAAAGATAAACATACTTTGGAGAGATTTTGATCAGATATGGCTTCTGCTAAGGCCAGAAGAAAGAATGCAAACCGTACCTCACTGACGTTTATCCACTTCGATGTACAACATCTATCTGTTCCACACCTGCCTGTGGCATCTGCAAAAACTCCGTATATTTTCAATATTGTATACAAGTTAATAACAATAAAACCTTTGAGCTACGTGAAAATGTCTTCTTTTATCATATCCTACAAATTAGCTTCATCGTATCCAATGCTATCCCATACCTTCTATATTTGATTCATGAATCACGAACAGATCGTTATTTTTTTAGTTTTTGCAACATTTTGTTAAAATATAAATGGTCAAATGACAATCTCTAGTATGAATCATTATTACTTGTGTAACATCGGACACCGAAAATGTTTTGTGAAAGATCGAGTGTACGTTTATTAAAGTTTCTTTTTGTGTGTGTATATATATATATATCTGTATTAAAGATCATAAGCCCGAGAAAAGAAAAACCCCGTCCGACGCAGCGGACGGTCTGTGTAGAAGTGCTCAAAGATATAACGCGAACGAATTAATTTGCTAATTGGGGGTTGCTGTTAATTAAGTTGTACTAGTAAGATAATTCGTAATGAAGGTTTGTAGGTGAGACAGAGGCTCTATAAATGACCACATAAATATACACAAAAATGTAAAACCTGATAGAAGTTAAAAAAAAAAGATAAAATGGATTAAAAAACAATTAAAAATAACAAAATAGAATGAAAACTAAAAGAACCCGTACAGATTAAACCGATTAAGGAACGAGCTAATAAGTTGAATAATTAGCGTGAAACATAGTTTGTACATGGAACCAAAAAGATGATGACGGTGATATTACAGGATGCTTTAGTTGATGTTCAATTTGGTGAAGTCACTTAATTTGTTCATGCCGTCAGGGCGGAATGGCTTCAGTCTATGCATCCAAAATTTTTCTTTATTTTTTCTCTCCGCATCTGTCCAGTCTGGGTTCTGATCAATAACCAAAACCATCATGTCCTCCCATTTGTGACCATCTAAGTTAAAATGTTACCGAACGGGTTCTTTAATTTTCTTAGTTTTGATGGTGGAACGATGATTATTGATGCGCCTGCGGAGGTCTCCTGTTTCCCCTACGTATTGTTTCTGACAAAATTTACAATTGATGAGGTATGTACAATTGTCAGTACGACAAGAAGTATTTGCGAAAATTTTGTAAGTACGGCCAGTAATGGGGTTAGAAAAGTCGTCTGCATCAGAGCTGTGTTTGCACAATAGACATCTGGTGTCAGAACAAGTCTTAAAGCCACCATTAGGTAGAGGGTTCTTTAGTTTGGTTCTTACCACCATGTCCTTAAGGTTTCTAGGGCGCTTGAAAGCTGCCATTGGAGGGTTTTTGAAAACCTCAACCATTTTATCATTGCTGTAAAGGATTAGAACTGAATTTAGACCCCTAAGGACAGGGTGGTAAGTAGTGACAAATGGGACTTTGTTGTCTTCGTTTTTAGGTTTGTATTTCAAAAGGGATGAACGATCCTTTTTAACTAAATCTGCTGCCACCCACCTCATACGTTTAGAGGCATACCAAAAGGCCTAGCCACCAGAGTCAGACGTATTTGTTCAACTCAAGAACTATACTCTGAGCAAAGTAAACTCCTAAAATCCCACTTATGTGCCAGGGGCTACAGCTCGCACTCTGTACAAAATGCAATTGATGATTTAGTTAAAAAGGATCGTTCAATCCTTTTGAAATACAAACCTAAAAACGAAGACAACAAAGTCCCATTTGTCACTACATACCATCCTGTCCTTAGGGGACTAAATTCAGTTCTAAAGAAAAACCTGCCAATCCTTTACAGCAATGATAAAATGGTTGAGGTTTTCAAAAACCCTCCAATGGCAGCTTTCAAGCGCCCTAGAAACCTTAAGGACATGGTGGTAAGAACCAAACTAAAGAACCCTCTACCTAATGGTGGCTTTAAGATTTGTTCTGACACCAGATGTCTATTGTGCAAACACAGCTCTGATGCAGACGACTTTTCTAACCCCATTACTGGCCGTACTTACAAAATTTTCGCAAATACTTCTTGTCGAACTGACAATTGTACATACCTCATCAATTGTAAGTTTTGTCAGAAACAATACGTAGGGGAAACAGGAGACCTCCGCAGGCGCATCAATATTCATCGTTCCACCATCAAAACTAAGAAAATTAAAGAACCCGTTGGGTAACATTTTAACTTAGTTGGTCACAAATGGGAGGACATGATGGTTTTGGTTATTGATCAGAACCCAGACTGGACAGATGCGGAGAGAAAAAATAAAGAAAAATTTTGGATGCATAGACTGAAGCCTGACGGCATGAACAAATTAAGTGACTTCACCAAAATGAACATCAAATAAAGCATCCTGTTTCTTTTCATAGTAATATCACCATCATCATCTTTTTGGTTCCATGTACAAACTATCTTTCACGCTAATTATTCAACTTATTAGCTCGTTCCTTAATCGGTTTAATCTGTACGGGTTCTTTAAGTTTTCTTTCTATTTTGTTATTTTTAATTGTTTTTTAATCCATTTTATCTTTTTTATTTAACTCCTATCAGTTTTTACACTTTTGTGTATATTTATGTGGTCATTTATAGAGCCTCTGTCTCACCTACAAACCTTCATTACGAATTATCTCATTAGTACAACTTAATTAACAGCAACCCCCAATTAGCAAATTAATTCGTTCGCGTTATATCTTTGAGCACTTCTACACAGACCGTCCGCTGCGTCGGACGGGATTTTTCTTTTCTCGGGCTTATGATCTTTAATACAAAGATGTAGTTGCCACGCTCCGATCCGGTGTTTTTTTATATTATTTAGTTTTTAGTTTAGTGCTAGTTTTGTAGACGTTTTTCTCCTTTCATATGTAGTTTTTATTTTGTTGTCCTGAAGAAGGGACGGGTTGTCCCGAATATTTGACAATATTTTACTTTATTGTTCGTGTCGTTGGTTATTTTTAGTGCTTTCATATATATATATATATATATATATATATATATATATATATATATATATATATATATATACACACACACACACACAAAGAAACTGTATGTATGTATGTATGTATGCCGAATTGTAAGTTTACATGGATTACACTCTAAATAGTGTGACCTTAAACATTTGCTGTACTTCACAAAAACTAATACCATTCAATAAAATGATAGTAAGTTTTCTTTGTCGTCAACTCTCAGGAAAGCGGCACTGTTTGACATCCGAAAAACACATATTACTTACCATTATCATTACCATGTGCGTATACAGATACATTTGATTTCGATTCCATTCCCAGTTTTAATGCAGAGGCGAGTACACATGAATCAAGGAAATATGTGCTGTTGATGATTTGTTCCTGTTTTTTGTGTAGACAATATATAAATGTTGGTTTTTTCATAATTTCAAGTTTAAATTCCACACACAATTATCTAAATATCACATCACGAAAATTCATTTTTCAGACGTATTAGAAATATTTTTTTAATAACCCACACTCACATTTTCTTCTGTCTGAATTTATAGAATTATATAAAATTCAAACTTAAGAAATATAAAATTATATTTTTGTAACTATATAAATTAATATCATACTAACATATGTTAACACTTCTAACGTATAATCATTAAAAGGACATTACAATACCGTTCTTGCTAAATCTAATTGTTTATTAACATTTCATTCAAGTCTTACACTCAATTTCTAACAATATTGATTTAACAACGAAACTTTCAACATCAAAAGTACCTTTAATGTTCAGATCAGATTTAACTGTTTTAAATTACTCTAAACTTACACTGTGTTGGTCTGTTTTATTTGTCACTATATTGTATTTCTCGACCACCTTCACACCACAAATGTATTGTTCGCCATTTCTGAGCTAAAGCAAAAGAAAAAAAAAGCTTTAACTAAATATTTCGATTGAAAAAATTACAAAATTGCCTTTTAGAATATTCCGAATAGAAATCAATTAAGTACCTTACATATTTATGCATCAATTACTAGCTATAGTAATTGGTTCGAATTTTTGTTTTTTAATTTTATCAAACAGTTTTTTTAAATTTTTTTTTCTTTATCATCTGCAAAGAGTAAACATTTTTATTAACCCAATTAAAACATCGCTTTACAATCAGACATTCGAAGTAATGTCTAAACCGAGTCCATGTTATACCAAATTGTGCCTAATAACCACTTTGGAACGTTTCCTTACTTTGAATTTTTTAAACAAACCGCAAGAGTCCCTTGTGCCTCATAGTTCACCAGAGTTTTTAAGCAGGACTAAAGAGCTAAATGATTTAAATAATGTCTTAAGCAAAAAATATTTTATTTGAATATCAAATATATTAATGTCAATCGAAAATAATTCCTTTTTTATGTTTGGCTTGCTATATTACCGATTTTAATCTTTATAATTTGCCTTTTAAAAATCTTTCCGTATATACCTAATTATAACATTGCCCTTCCCCTCCTCTCTTGACCTCGACGTTATGATATGAAAAATTTTGAAAATTCTAGCTTTCAATGGTATTGATTTTGTTAATTGATTTTCTAAAAAAAATCTATTCATGCCTTCTCGTGGTAAAAATGTGGTTTAAATACAACAGTCATCTAATAATCAAACGTGCTTCAATATCAATTCTGCATTCAATCTTTACTTTTTAGATGATTTTTATGTTCAATTGTACTTTATTAAATTGTGCCTTTCAAATTATAATCTTTTCATTTTTTTTTTAAACACACAATAAGGTTTGTTTAATTTTCCGTCTATTTACTTTTTCTACAAAATTTGAAAATGCCCTATATCCGAAAGAAGCAATTCTTTATTTACCAAAATGGTAATTTGACTTAATAAAGACAAAATGACGTAAACGACGCAGAACTCATTTGAAAAAAAAAACTTGAGTTCTCGTGAACTATTAAATAAAATTTAATGTATACATATATATTTACCTCATTCGAACTTATCTTCTGAAGGGAAATATTATTCATACCATAATTTTTACCTACAAAGATATACTGTTGTAATTTCGGTTAAAATAATGACATTTACTATAATCTGTTTTGGGGTAGATATTTATTTATGTATAAATACGTATGATCAGCGAAACAATATTGAAATATTTCAACGAGAGATAAAAGAAATAATCCTAAAAACTTTTTTTTTATTAAATATATATATAACAACAAAATATCCCTGGTTGTTCTTCGAACATATAATAAAGACAAATCGGAGTAAATTCGACACACAGATCATATTCATTTTTGTGTGACCGTTTTTACAATACGTTATTATGGTAGTATGGGTAATTCCTCACAGGGTTAAAATTTGACAGTTTAATCTTTTTTCTTTGTTTGTTTTTTTTTTTTTTAAAAAAAGACAATTTACCAAAATCTATATTCCCAATAAAATGCAAGCCTAATATTTGCTTCAAATTTACACCCTTGATTTTTTTAATCTCAATATTATTTTTCTGACATATGTGAACTTAAGGAAATTAAATAAAAGGTTAGCTATTTGGGTTTTTTTCTGATTTAATATAAAACGGTAAAATCTAATTACTTTATGAAATCAACATTAATATTTTTTTATGTATTGTTTATGAATCTAACTCGAAATATCATGAGGTTAAATAAATTCAAAGATTAAGTGTATGCGGGCAATAATGTGTTGCTTATAACAGTTAATAATTTTATATTAAAGACTTTATAAGCTGTCAAATTCAACAAATATATGTATTAAATGTTTTCTTAATTTTTAAGACGTTACTTACAAAAGTGAAAAACCTGAAAAAATAGCTTTAATGTATTCAAAAGTCGGTATTCGAATTCAACCATTTCAAAACCGAAAAAACAACAGTTAAAACAAGAATGATGAATCATATTGTCCTGCAATGCTATATCAACGATTTGAATGCAGTCTTTGTCCAAACAAGCAAGAGAGCTCTCTTAGATAGAATTTTGATGGAACCGGGAAGCGGTTTGATTACGATTCAGTAAAAAAAAAAAACTGCGTCAAAACGTGCAACAGCTCTGGCTTAACGACCAACGTTGAAGAAAACTAACGTACGCAGATACTGAAGTTAAAAAAAACATTTAATAATAACAAATTTAAAATAACTAATGTAAATGTTATGTTTGCACAAATTTCAAGTCAATCGCTCAATGTTTTTTTATTCAATTTAAACAATAAAATGCTTTCTTTGGTGATTCATGCGGGATATGAAGGTGGCGACATTGCAGAAAAAATACATAACCCGCTAACTTTTCCGCTACCTTCATAACTCCATGACTTATCAACGAAAGCATTTTATTGTTTATATTTACATCTTTTTTTTAACAAATTAATTGATTGTAAAAAGAAAGTAAAATTCACTAAATTACTGTTCATTTACATCAGTACGTTAGCTAAAAGAAACAGCCCAATCGTCTCCTATGGGAATTTGAGTCTGACATCATCATGATTATTTTGTGCAGTCTGTGATTTTTCTTATGTCGCTTTAGGTTTCGACCAATCGATAAAAGAGGCGTGTAGATTTCAGTCTGGCTGTTTCTATTGAGCTATGAATTAACTATAAGTTTCCGTAAGAAATAGAGGGAATCATACTCGGTAGATGTAAATATATCAATATGTTTCACATAGAATCTGAGTTATAAGCATTTTAAAATCAGGTAAACAAAGACTTTTCGAGGAAAAGAAATAATGTTCATTGAAAATAGACCAAACAGAAATGTATTGGCATAACGACGGAAATTAGCATATAAACGTCAAACACGGTTTCTGAAATAAATATTCCCTGACACTCGTTTTATTGTTTTATTTCAATGTAGATATTCTATCATAATAAACGTATCACACAAAAGTAAACCATAGTTTCGTCATTTTACTTAAACTTTATTACATTCTTTTTTTGACTTGTCTGGTTTTAAACTTGTCAATATATCAAAAGAACACTTGATTAAATGTTCATTAAATCAAAATGAAAGGAAATTATAAGATCATGTCTTCTGTTTTTTCTTACTATTATACAACTTGGCATAGATAAAGTAATCAAAGTGAAGACTATTACAAGGACTACTGCGAAACACTTGCGTAGAAAAATATCACGTTTTTGTAATTCAGAATTACTCTAGATTTATGAGTTTAATTAGCGTTTTTAAAATGATAACAATCATGCTGGATTTTTCAACTAACGTGAACTATAAATAAGATACTTGGGTTTCACAATATCTTTTTAAATCATGATTTTCTATTCAAATTACTTTTTTATCAGTTTTTTAACGCTCATTCTATAAATAGATTTGCGTTAAAAAAAGCCACTTAAACCGGATTTTCTCTCCAACTAAATGGTGAATATATTAGCTTTTCTGTCATTGTGATATTTTATCATTTCATTAAAGAATGGAAACTTTATACATTAAACAGATGTCTACATAACTGCAGATACCTACTACTATTTTTATAATTCTTTAAAGCTAAACGACGCTCATACAGTACCGATCGGACCTAACCTAACACCAGAGCAGACCCTAACTAAACCCCGGGTTTACTTTCAGGGTTTAGGTGGGGTTTACACTGGGTCTGCTTTTTGAAAATTTGCGTCCATTAGGGGTTACTTTTGGTCCACTCGGGGTTTACTTTGGTTTACTCGGGGTTTGCCTTTGGGGTCCACTGAACGCACTGAAGTGTGAAGCAGACCCGTCTTTAATCTCACCATCTTGTCTTACCATTCCTGTCCCTTGTATAATACAAATACACATGTAGCAACTGCTTTCAGGGGTATACTTCTGATCGGGGTTTACTCTCTGTGGCCACCCTGGGTTTCCTTTGGGTTTACTCTGGGTTTACTCCCGGTCCACTCTAGTAAACCCGGAGTAAACCCAGAGTAAACCCCAAACGTAAACCCAGCGTTTAGTTGGGGTTTACTTTCTGTTAGGTTGGGTCTGATCGGTACTGTAGATAGGCACGGTCCGCCATATTTCTCTTTTATCACCCCTATAAAAGCCGCAGACCTCTTTACAGTTTAAAGTATTTTGCTGAAGAGGTATCACCTGTGTAGACGTACATCTTGCCTCACCGTGTTACTCGGTCGCTATGAAATTATCAAATTTTACGCACTTTTTCCAAGCCAGAAGAATACTAACATCAAATAAACAGGTCAATGCATTATTTGCAAACAGAATGTACACATAAAATAAGAAATAAATGCGTAAACTCTAAAGACCACGAATGGAAGACTACACGTCGGCCAAGAGTTTCAGATGTACAATCGGGTGTAACGAAACCGAAGGGTTTATATACCGGTGTGACAGTGGCTACTTACGAGCGGTGTTCAGCTTTAAGTTGAGGAAAAAGATAGTGACTTTGACCTAAGATTGATGCAAAAACAAGATGGTCAAATATTATTAAACTGATACTATCGTACTATCGTTTGGTAATGTGGTCTGTTTGACTGCGTTTAAATTTCATGAATTTCTCAATATAAGAACAAAGTCTGATAACGAGAAGACTCCTTCTTTGATATATTTTTCAACGAGCGCTTAATATACGAATATATTTACAGTCAATATTGATAAATGCCGAAGTTCATTGAATACGTGTAAAAGCTCAACTGGACGCCTAGGTTAAGCATATTTTTCCTTCCTTATCATGTTCTAAGTTTTAAAATATACTTTAAAAAATCTGGAATAATGAAGTGTAATTGAATCGGGTTTTGTTCTTACTAATAGCATTGCGTTATGATTTGGAAATTTCACTGTTAGCTATTTTTGCTGTTACACGTGTTACTCGTGTTTTTCAATGCAACAATACTTACTCGATTGGTCAATTGTGCATTTGTTACTGATTTGATTCCTATTGTTCAGTGTAGACATGTACAGGGGTATAGACGTGATTGATTTGTGCTGTTCAATTTACAAATGCACATGATATATTTACTTGACTGAGGGGTTCCGTCTCTGGTAACAATAGTCACTCGTGAACCATATTTCTCGATGAGTCCATGTAAGAAGTAATATTTATTCGGTTTTTCTTTGGACTTGATTTCTATTTGCCTGTAAATGGTAAAATCGACAGTAACAAAAGCATTTAAAATCATTAATATAACTTGTATAAAATGAAAAACAACATATTCAACTTATTTTGTAGACTTAAAGGGTACCTGCAGTGCCGGTCATTGTTTTGATATTATGGAGATCTATGTGAAAAAACATCATCCTAAAAATTTTACTGCGATCGCATAAGTACTTTTCGAGATATTTGGAGAAAACCCAATTTCACACCTGAACGATTTTTGAATCAAGCCGATTTGGCGCGAGATGAACTGTGACGTCACGGGGTCAACGCCGCTACATGAGAAACAAGAAAATCGTATGAAAACTGTTCGTTTTCTTGCATTGTTTTATCGATATATGAACAGTTGTTTCCGTATTTTTATTTCCTTTTCAACCCAGGATGACTAAATAAAATGTTGTTTGAATTTAAACTCGTATTTTATCGTACAAAAATGCCGAATTCGGAAAATTTTTTGATTCATGAATTAAATCAAATTTGTAACACACTTATATATAATTTCACAGTCTATGTAGCAAAATGACAATCAATCAAAGCACTATTGTTATAAGAAACATATTTTCGTATTTTTCTGGGATGATTTTTCCATGACATTATTAATTATTAATATTGATAATAGTACATATTTTGTAAAAGGTATTATAACGCGGGGTCTATTCCTCGTATGAGACATAAAATTACCACTATGTCTCCCGATTATTCATTTATACTAATTTAACCAATAACAATCAAAACAGCATGCATATAAAATAAACACAGGATTAATTACAAACGGATTAGGGCGAAAGTCCATGCAAGATGGCTGCATGATGAAGTCTGTCTTGTATTCTTTTAAAATTCGATAGTGGAATTTTATTTTAGATTTATTTACATTCTTTGTCATAATTCTTTTTAAAGATTTTATAATGATTCGGCGTCTGTATAAAAACTTAATTAAGCTATTTGGAGTATTTAACTGCTGACCATTGAACTAGAAAGAAAGTTGCACTTTATTAATATTAGATAAGAAACTGGGACTAAATTAAATGATCAACGTAATTACTTCCGAAATAATTACTTTATTACATTTTTGAAAAGATTAAAACGGCTGAATGGTAAATTTTGTCATTTTAAAAGTGAGTTTACTGTTTTACACAGTCTAATTTTTTTTCTGTTTTGAGTAGCTTATTATACACAAATCAATTTACCAGTCTAGAGATGTGAAACCCCCTTTTGTTTACCAGACATGCATGTGTACCATGTGTATACATACCCCAGATATACACGTGCCTGGAGCAGTAGCTCCGTTAGTTTACCTGTTTACCTGTGTCATTGTCTGGGATCATTCGCGCGTGAAGTGATATTATGTAATCAAAATCTGAATAATTAACATATTCTGCCCATGCAAGTGTTTTAAGATATCGTAATCATCGGTAAAGCGGCGAGGATGATAGCATATTTTAAAATCCTTTTAAAAATAAATCTGACTGTAACAAATATATACGGATACAAATTTCTGAATCTACAATACTTAAAATAACTTAATACGTCAAAACATCAGAACTATATCAATCATTTTGGCTGTAAAATCCAATTTATTTTGTATAGCTTTGTATGGAAATTTTCCTCCTGTTGACCTCGTGACGTCACTTCCGCTGAAGCCTCGTTATCGCCTAATTCTATTTTCTCTTGATTGGATTTATCAAAGCAGGTAAAAATAGCCACTTTGAAGCGGCGTAACCCTGTTATTTTTGCATCGATTTCGATGCGGTTTTTTTTGCATTAAATTCTGGTAAATAAATTCTATAACATAAGTTTCACATGGGTTTGGCTGCAGGTACCCTTTAAAAATGTATAAAGTGTTTCTTCCCCTATATTTCCAAAATCTAAAGTGGAATTCGAAATTGTCCGATTAATTGCGTTTTCGGGGTTCAACCATTTAATTAAGTCTGCCGAAGATTCATTGGTGAAAAACTCGATCGCCCAAAGTTCCTGACCGTGTTTGTTCATAGCTGATAGTTTAACCTACAAACAAAAACTAATTAACTGTTTATGTATAAGAAACTTCTGCTAAATTGATTATTGGATTAATTAATAAAAGTCATGTATGCACGAAATTTCAAGTATTATTATTTTGACATGTCATTTGATAAGACGCAGACGCATATAATGTTCAACATTATCATTCTCTTTTCATGTATAAGTGTCGTGGCACTGTGATATGTTTCAGATAATCTCTGAATACTGATGTTTGTTTACCTACACAAAAAATGTTTACCTTTCCAAAATTAAGATTTGCTTTAATTTATTGTAATTTGATTTGAAAAAAATATGTTGAAAACAACAGCACAATCATCAAAATAACGGAATAAAATAATACATAACCCTATAAAAGATATAGTTATACGCTGTGTGTCCATACGTTATCACTAGGAAAATATCATCCATAGTTTAAAGTAAAAACGATGGTAACTATTTGAATTCTAAAACGTCAACCAAATACATGAACGAGAAAGCAGTATTTCCTTTTTCATTTTGAAATAATAAAGATTCAAATTATTTGTATAATCCATTAATATTTAACATCAAAAGTGCACTGTTTGGTAAAGATATATAACATATAAACGTATGAGATTACATTATCTAATTTGGTAAAATGAATTAGCCGTTATTACTTATATACCCAATCTCAAACCTTTATTACAACATTTGAATTGACTTTGACATTAAACATCATAACCATTTAACCTGCATTAAAATCTCACATATTCTGGTGTATGATAGAGTAGTTTGTCATTCCACCAATCGATTGCGGGATTTCTCATGACGTCATTCACAAACATTGCCCTATATTGTTCAGTTGCGTTCCAGATTTCGACTAGATTTGACTGGTTTCCGGGAACAGACAGAAGTGGCTTAATGTCATAATCTATAACAGGTTTAAAAATGTATACAGTTTAACATAACAGCAGAATGCAGTAATATTTCAGTATTAATTCGGTTAAAAATAGTTCGCTTTCTTTTGAAAATAGCAAATGTTGGTTAATGTGCTTTTGTCTATGAAATTGTAAGTATATTCTAAATTTTAACTTTAGTTGAGAATGTTTTGAGATTACAAAAAAACTTTTAGAATGTCATTCAATTATATAATTTGTGTACGACTTAACTCATATTTATTGTAGATCATCATTTATTTCAGTTTTACGTCTCAAAAAAAGACTGATTATAGAATCAAATAAATTATAATAAAGTTTTTGGACCTTAAGTTTTCATTTACCATTAATTTCGAACTGATTACAAGAAACAACACAGGGGAAAGTCATATGTTTGAATTCTCATATATTTCCATCTAAACAAATCAAACCGTAATATTTAGTTCAGTGTCAAATGCGTCTGTTTATCTAAGATAAGAAGCCATCAGAGAACTGTTTTCTAACTAACCAAGTACCTTAGAGTGTGACTGTTAAAGGGTAAGTTGTTTTAATGTTGTTTATGGCTAAGTCGTTTTAATGCTATTTATGGCTATGTTGTTTCAATGTTGGTCTTTTTAAACATAACATGTGTTAGTATTTTTGTTAAAGCCATGATACCTTTTGTACATGTATAACGTTTTTATTTCTCAAAAAAAAAGGTTGGTCACCCTTTTTTATTTCTTTTTGTTTTTTTCCTGTTGCGTGAATTATTGTTTTGTGTTGTTACAATCACTTTTTGTTTTTAATTACACTATATTAAACTTTTCCGTCATGTTTAAAATTATTGGTAATAATGTTCTAAAACTATCTGGTATTGTATTTTTGTCTGTTTTGAGCGAAAACGAGCTCAATCTACTAATTAATGAGCTTTAAAACCTCTGTCATATAACTTGTTTCGCGCCAATTTGAAAAGCGTCGCTTCAAATATATTATTCTTGCTTCAAAAAAGGTTCTTTCTTAGTACAGAAACTCTTATATACCTGTTCAAAAAACATCGGTGCTCAAAAAGCGTGAACAAGCAAGAAGTTAAAGACAACCAATGCAATACCTGTGTTATAGATCTTCATAAGTTTGTGATTTTTGTAGATGCACATGGCCTCGTCCACTGCAAACGTCTGGTTATAATCATCTCCACAAAAACATTGATAGTAATAGTTATCCTGCAAACATGCAATATTGTTATCCTGCAAACAACGAAACATATTAAGGTCTTTGATCCCATCATATGGGAACATATTAAATGTTATTTTCTAGTTAGTAAGAATAATTTAACTGTGTCTCGAGACGAGCTCTCGCAGTTAAGATTGTTCTTAATTAATTGATTGATAAAGAATCTTTTTTAAATAAGATTTCACAAAAAGAAACCAATATCGACTGTTTGGGTTTTTTCTTTCTTCCCCCCCCCTTTTTTTTTAAATGGATAGTATATGGAAATATTTATAATGGATATTGATTATTTTGAGTAAAATTTTAATTTTAGAATAAGTTTGATTGGAATCAGTTTGTCAATATTATTCTAACATTTTGCATTTTCGTTTCAATTTCTTTGTAAAAAATCGTTGTTTGAAAAGAACCTTATGTGACTCATGTGATATTATGTATCCATTGATTTTAAAGGATAAATGGGTAAAGAATAACGATTTTAATTTTCATAATATTTTTTAAATTAAAAAATTTAAATTTTGACCAAACCATCTTTAGATAACTATATATGGCATAAATCGAGCCCAATTTTAAGCTCTAAAATATCCTGATTGCAACTAAATCAATGTTTCCCGTTTCTCTAAAAAATATCAAAAAATCATATCAATTAATTGAGAGCCGATATCCATCTTTTTGTGTAATATATTTCGAAATATAGAGGTTCTTTTCTGAAACGATTTGAAGAATTCAATAGAATTACTCAAAAAAAAAAATAACTACAAAATAGACCATATCAAACCTTTTAGAGCTTGTATATGCATTCGACCCTAATATTATTTTAAAAAGACAAATATTACATTTAAACGCCACGTGGAGATTCGAAACTATCTGGATTATACCTAGTAAACAAAAATATATTTAAGAATTAGCTGCCCCTGTTTACCTTGCTAAATTGACAACTCACTGAAATGATTCTATCGATAATACGGGTGCATAAGAAATGTCGTTAAGCTGTAAAAAGTTTTATATACTTTATAGTTAGGAACAAAGAGTATACGAACCTTTGGTTTGGTAGGTTTCAGTCCAGCGTATTTTACATGGTTGTTAAGACATTCTTTAAAACAAAGAATGATTTCAAACTTTTTTGTAGTAGAGACTTTCACTTCAGTTAGAGTAAAATTTGAAAAATTCTTCATGTGACCGTCGTATTGATAGCATCCAACAAACCCTGTATAAATATTGAGTTACCATGAATAAATATATGTAGCATTATAATTTATAAACACTGAGTAAACATTTTTGAATATGAATAGTTAAAAAGATTATTTTTAAAAGTTGTATTCAATAAGGACAATGTCAACGTTCCTGGTTTTTGTACAATATTTCTTATAAATTCTTTAATGAATTGATATATGTCTAAATATAAATAGGCAATTGCAACAACAGACCCATTTTTACATCCTTATTGAAAAAATTCCAAAAATCTATATTTCGCATTTATTTTCAACATTGATTTTTTGTAAAAAGAAATACCTCGCAATAAATTATTTAGTATGATATCCAACTGAAAATTAAATAAATAGCTATAGATATAAAAAAAAAAAAACCCGGGTACCTGAAAATGCTATTTACTATTTTAGAGTTACCGTCTGTGATTTTGTTACCGTTAACACAATGAAAATCATTACTAGTGAGCCTTGGTTTGTTTTCATTAGTTAGTGTGTCTTTATACTAACTTTACCATAATATTCAAAAAGTGCGAGTACTCCCAATTGTAAAAAATAAGCAAATTAAGGAAGGTAACTGCAATTCAATATACAAAATTAAAAATGTATATACGGGTTTTATTCGGAACACTTTGTTGCCAATACCTTTAATGTGATTCAATCGCAATAGAAGAAATAAAAATATTTCAAGATATATGGTGGGGTTTTTTAAGATTGTAAACCACATTGGTCTCTTAGGTAGCCGCTTTTTCATGTTTACTGTTAAATACTAAATTAACCTCAGTTATCAAATTATAAAAAAAAACTGTCAACGACCACAACAAAACAATTAATTTATAAACAATAAGAGTTCGTGTCCACCCAAGCACAAAACCAATGTAAAATATTAATTATTTTGACATGTCATTGACATAACCGCGAAAAAAAAATAATGTTATGGTCAACAATTTGTGTAAATTGCATATCAAAGATTAGACTGAAAAAACTGAAACAGTAAGCGGCTCAGCCACAAGCTGTATATAAGGACATGCTGAGAGAAAAGTGCAGGCAGACCAAAGATATAAAGTAAGAGGCACTAGTGGTAAAAATAATGGTGAGGTAGCGGGAGAGGCAGTCCTGAATACGGGTGAAATACCCTGATACTTCATAAGACAATAAGAACTCTGGCTAAATACACGGTGGAAGTTGCCCAATTAGAGAGCTCCAATATCGTTTCCTGATGATCAATTTGTTTCAATCAATTGTTTATATTCAGGTGGGGTATATGAAAATAAATAGGTAAACATCCAGTATTTTTTTCTGTTATGATTGCTCCCTTCATAGCCGTATCGACCAACAGGGAAACTCATTTTATCATTTATATCTATACCCGTCTCTTCAATTATCTATATATCGTGAGAAAAGGTACTATAAAATATCGATGCTGCCAACCAATTAGAAGTTTGGTTGTTTTTTTTTTTAATTTTTACATCAACTTTTTGCAATTTTACTTTCAGTCAAAGCTTATCGTGCAATTTGGCTTTAATTTTTATATATTTTTTTTCAAATTAAAAATAAAATGGATTTCCTTATCATTGTACATCCCTTATCTTGGTTAATTACATAACGATAAAATTTTCTCTTTATTTTAAAAAAGGGTCACGAACAGAGTATTTATTGGCGGGATAAATTTGCTCTACAAGGTCTTCTTGTTACATGTAGTGTATAGCAAGTACATGTGGCCAATAAGCCTCTTGTTAGTATTTCACATAATTAATTTTGAGAAACACCAAACCTACACTA
This sequence comes from Magallana hongkongensis, assembly GCA_016163765.1. Taxonomy (NCBI): domain Eukaryota; kingdom Metazoa; phylum Mollusca; class Bivalvia; order Ostreida; family Ostreidae; genus Magallana; species Magallana hongkongensis. Next base: position 2,943,041 of record WFKH01010211.1, read on the forward strand.
AACTAATATAATTGATAAGTGTTATTGTTTTTCCACACCTCCGATATCCAGCCCATACCACAGGGGTTCGATGACTTCATTTTGTAAAACCATAATCGCCGTTTAGAGTACATAATTAATGATTATAAAAAAATTGACTTTCAACATTAGCAATCAAATTATTGATAAAGTCAAGTAGTGAATGGTTATTGCTTACAATCATCTCAATCTTGCTCCAAAAATTACAAATGAATTAAAACATTTAACTGAGACAACACGTTGCAACCTGTTCGAATATTAAATAACTTTAACACCATATACATGTACAGGTGTAACTGAATATAACGAACTCGTTCTTGCTCTAAAGAAGAAATATAACTTACATTATCACGCGCCTTAGCCTTCCCACGCCAGTAAACATTCCGTATAACGATGAATATCTTTTTAATTAGAAATTGAGAAAAAGAGAGGGGTGTGGCCTAAACATGTTTTAGATTTCAAAACATATATTCATGTGATTATGTGTATTTTTGCAACAGCAAAATAAAAGAAAAATAACATTTTTATCAGACAATGTATTTTATTCTATTTCATGAGTAACCCAATAAACCAGATTGAAACCAATTTATCATGATTTGTTTTTGTCAGGAGCTGTATGACCACAAGCGGATATTGTACGATATAAGGAAGACAGCCTAAGTATATGAAAAAATATGATTGTTTGACATCTATAACGACGTATAGTTTACAAACAATAATTGATCAAGTATATTGCATTGTTCTGCACTTCCGATATCGAAGTGTTTGATTTTTTTTTTTTATTTTCAGCTTTATTGAAATTGCAAGCTAAAACCACGAGTTTTCGATGACTTCATTTTGCAGAACCTTAAGCGGCGTTAGGTACAAGATTAATGAACATAAAAATTTAGTTTTCAATATAAACAATCAAATAGTTTATTTAAGTGGTGAATAATTGATGCATACAACATCATCTCAACTTTACTTCAATAATAATCATTTAAATGCCACCTTTAACAAAAAACTAAAATCATTATCTTGCAATCTGTTCTTATTTTAAGATTATTTTACATCATATACATGCAAGCTGGCTGCTGGTCTAAAGCTCTGCGGGTTAACATGACGTAGAGCTACAGTTTTTCCGTACACTTCCGGTGAATTGTGCACAGATCACTGCACTATTTTGGACTAATTAACCTTACTTCTTTACATAATAAATAATACCATAAAATTCCTTATTCAATTTACTACC
>WFKH01010211.1:2967093-2996256 GCA_016163765.1 Magallana hongkongensis
GTAAATCCAGAACAAGGTTCAGTGTTAAAATGAACGAATGATGCTGACACATAATGTGCTGAAATTAATAAAAAGACATTTACCTGGTTGCTTGTATAATTATATATTTTAACAATAATTATAATCAATTTAAATAATTGACAATTCTTTTTGAATAGTTTGAATACCTTTCCTTTTGTGTGAAATAAATTTCACAAAAAAAAACAAGATACATCTTAAAACTTTACGACATAAGAAGATTCTGGTAATGTAATCCGCTAACAGGTGGAGGTATTCTATACTAGGGCGATTTTTTTTCCTCTAGGTGAAAGACTGATTTTGTGCAGAGGGGTGAAATAACATTCTGCGCCGCGTTTTTTCGCCCGGGGGGGATCTAACCCGCACCCGTTTTTCAAGGGGAATGTCTATTCTACAACCTTGGTTTGATACCTTGTCCACGCATTGAGGCTTAATAGTACAAGTATATCCAATAAAATCAATGAAAAATAAAAGTTGAATTTGATGACTCATAACCAGCTCATAGGCGCCGCCCTATTTGCAGCCAAAGTTAACCTTACTATTTAAAAATGATAACGGCTGTCGATGTATAATGCACTGATTAGGAGTGTTTTTGTACATGTGTGTTCTAATTTCTTAAACAAAAGTTCTACAAATACATATATATTAAATCACGAGATCTATCAAAACCTGTTAATAACCCGTTTAAACCAAGTACATTACATGAATTTACCTGGGCACTTTCTAGATTGTTTTGAACGATAAAAGACCTGTATATTTTAAAGATTTATGTTGATTAACTGTATCCGTAATTGCAGTCCCGGTAAGATAGTATGCCCTACTGTTATAGTGAAAATGCTTAAAGTAACATTATATATTCAACTATTGTAAACGACAACAACGTCTAGTTATAAAACTACAATGTATTAATACAAAGATGAACACAAAACAATAAATTGTCTGAGTCTCTACTGACACTGGCTACAAATAACGAACAATTTATCTATGCGCTATTAGCTTAAAACATGACAAACCGTAAAAAAAACTATTAGTCTATTGTTTAATCTTTTCTTACATTTGTATTTTCTTTTTACATTTTTTAAGAAGTTAGATAGTTAAAACAAGATTTAAGTTTTAAAAGTCAGAGTGAAACATGCATACTAGAGACAATTACTACCATCCGTTAATTATCTAAATTATTTAGAATTTAATCATCTTACATTCATCCACACTACTCTTCATATATTTTCTGTGAAATAACATTGCTGCATGTATGGGCCTTTTTGGTGTAAAGTGTTTTTTTGGTCACTTGATCAATCATGTTTACTTTTTTAAAAAGGTTTGAACCAAAGTTACTTTTGCAATTATTGGTTTCTCTCTATTAACTATAGATTTACAATTTAAATAACTCATCAAATAACACTTTTGTCTTCAAGGTTTTCTAGTTACTGTTATCCAATAAAATGTCCTAGTTATACATTCTGATAAATCTAGTCATTAAATCAAGAAACAAAGGCCATACAGGAAAAGATAGATAAGTGGTGACTGCAGGGACATACAAATAGCGCCCTGTCAAACCAATTAAAAAAATACTGTCGTGTGTCTTATTATCCAGGGTCCTGTTTCATAAGAGAATCTTATGACTAAGATCTATTTTAAGACCAAAATTTTTCATAAGATCTTACCATAGCTCTTTCACAAAACTGTCATATCTTATGATTATCTTAAGATTTGTCATGATCTTAAGACAACCAAAGACATGTCTTAAGTCCAACGTTAACATGGCGAGAACCTATATTTTGGTTCACAACCAAAGGCCGAGTATAATTCAAGTGTGCGCGACTCTCAACAGTCTTTTATTTTCATGCTGCCGTTGGTGCAACGTTAAAAATTTCTTTAGTATTGTGTTTTTAATCAAAATAATCATTATCCGTAACATTTATATGTTAAAAATAATTTATTTTTAGACATTAATCTGGTAAAATGCTCAAGTGGTACTAGCTTTTAAAGACAGCATTTATTAATGATTGCAATATATACTCTACTACTCCAAATTAAGAGTGATAGGGCGCTGAAAATTTAAGGTTGATATAATAAAAGTTTTAGCCAGATGATCGACATTTTTAAAAATTTTCCGTTTTAGACTTTTTACAATAGTTTTCATATATACAATGTGAATGAAAAAACAGAACCCTTGGACAGAAATACAAAAACTAATAATTTATTTGATAGTAACGCTTTTTCGACCGTGTTCGAGTTTAAGACTGCACCGTTCCTCTCTTAATTTCTGATGCTTTTTTTTTCATTTCTTCTGTCTTCTCCGTCAGAGCATTTGCAACAGAGACATTCTGCATTGAAATTAAATTTTAAATGCATCTGTTAAATTGGACACCACACATCGTAGACATTTTCACGTGGATGTTTCCGAGTCCACTTTCATGTCCGTACCCGCATTACAGTCACAACTGCGTGCATTCAAACAACATCTATTGTTTGTACAGGCGCAAATACAGCGATATATTAAATAAAATATTTCTAGGAGTGCAATATAGTTATAAAATACTATTATTTCGTAAGTTATACATATATGTACAATTTTATTAATAAATAGTTTTATATCAATATTTCAGTAACCAAATTTTATCATACTTTAGATAGCTCAGTTTAGCAATTCCCCCTTTCTGTAAAAGACATTCAGTTGATGCAGGTTTCCGCGCAAGGACAGTAATTTTAGTACAAATATCATTTTTGGGGGTATATTCAAGAATAAAGATTGTCTTAAGAACTGTCTTAAGATTTCTAACACTTAAGATAGTTTTGTGAAACAGAACTTATATATCTTATGATTGTCATAAGTCAGATCTTATAACAATATTTAATCTTAAGATATGTCTTATGATAAATCTTACGATAGTTTTGTGAAACCCAGCCCAGGAAAGCAAAACAAACGCACAAAGAACATAAATACCTGAAGTAATTACCTTTCACTGTGTATATGGATACATCTCTTTGGGGAATAGAACGTGCTGTTACATTCAAGATCCACAAACTGTTATTAAAGTGATGGTCATGCGTACCGTACAATTCAGCAGTCTATTAACAAAAGCCAATATATATAACATGTACAACAAATGTATGCGGTGTTATATATCTTAATAATTTTTTTTTTTTTGATTTTTTTTTCTTGGGGGGAGGGGGGTCTTTCCTCTTGATAAAAACGACAATTCAAGATAAGATTTTATCATCTTAATTTCGTTGTGCATGTGTAATGTCTGCAAATTATAGATTATGTTATCTTTATAATGTTTAAACAAAATAAAGAAGCAGATAAAAAACGTAAAAATGTAGTTTCGTAGCCAAATAGAAAACACACATCGAGTACGTTTTTCAAAACCATAAAGAATCTTTGTATTTTCAAGATGTCACAATGTAAATTTAATGAAAATCTCAATTTCTAACATGACACTTTTTTTTCTCTAATTCTAGTTTGTTGTTAATTGAAAAAAATTTCGTCCAATTCCCCGAGAGCCGTGAACAAAGCGAAAGAGTAAAGGTGTTTTTTGTTTTTTTTTGTTTTGTTGTTTTTCTTTTTGTTTTTGTTTTTTTTTGGGGGGGGGGGTTGCTTAAGATTAGGGTCATTCCTTCCATCAAAGAGTCACCGGTGTGAGTGTTATAATTTCTTAATTGTGTCATTTGAATGTTTGAGTAAAAGATGCGCGTTGTGAAAGAGTTAGTTTGAGTTCCGCCGTGGGGATTCCTGGACATGATTTAGATGCACTGGACATTCCCTCATCAAAGAAATAACTCTTTTTTTAACTCTGGACAGTTCCGAGTAACAAGACTAGTGTGAATAGTACGAGTGCATGTTGTAAGAAACGAGGATATTACCATTACTTCTATTCTTAATTAGGCCAATCTACGAAATATAGGTCTTCAGCTTTATTTTTGTGTTCCTTTTAATATTCAATAAGTTTTGGTGGTGATCGTTATAGATAGTTTTGAATTCTTTTAATTACAAAACTTTAATTTAACAAAGATCTTTATTCAGATTTTATTTTGAGATATCAATATTCTTTACATTGACATTGATAACTTTACTATACACTACATACACTCACATGCCACTGTTTAGCTATGCCACAAGTACGTCATATTACCAAACATTCATAAAATAATATTCAATGTTTACTAGGCAATCAATTGAATATATGATGAAATAATTTTCTATTTACATTTTCAAGCAGAGATAGAGATTATACCAAACATTTAACATTTCAAAAATTAATGACCTACTTATTATCAATCTCAACTTTATGGACCTTTTCAATAAGCTTGAAAAAGTCTTTAATATATTACAAAACTGTCAATGCCAACCCAATTTTCATAAACATTGAAGTAGATACAGAGTTATCTGGTATCTGTAGAAATTGTAGCTAAACCTGATAAATTATATGGACATGACCTATAATATACAATTCAAGCATATAACACTGCCTTGTCAAAGTTTCATACTTATATAGGAAGTGACTTTATTTTGTATCAAACTGTAATACTGGTAGCGTTAATACGTGTTTCAAAACTATACCAGGTCATATATGGTTTCTAATACCTCTTTATAGCATTTTTATATGTTATTCTTTTGTAAACTTACAATTTTAATTTCATCAGACACACCCGTGGAGTTCTTAATTGTCAGGACACATTTCTTCTTTACTTCTATCCCAATAATACCCGAAGAATTGTAATTGAGCTTTAGTGAGGAAAAATGATTGATATAATAAGTATGACACATCATTAAACATTTATAATAATAATTATAATAATAATAGGTATTATGTTTAAAAAAAAAACAAGCTTCTTAAAAGTAAATTAATTGTTCCCGAACAACATAAAAACCATTCCATAATTTAAATTTATGGTTTTTGGAAATAAAAAAAATATCAAAATCGTATTTATTTTATCGAGGTTGTACTAAGAAAAAAATTAATCAAATGTTATACTGAACAACCTTTTTATAAAAAAAAATACATTTGTCTTCATTGTATACTGATACCCATCTTACTCTCGAGGTATAGAATTTTGAAACTTATCTTTATATTGATTTCTCATATACTTTTCTATTTCTTAAAAAAAAAACTGATTCCTTGTCGTAACCACTTCCCCTCTTAGGTTGTTTTAATTTTTTTTAATAACATTGCCATATAACTAGTCTCTCCTCCATTACGGTAATTTTTGATCCCATCATTTAAAGGAAGACTCAGTTTGCATCTACTTAAGTTCAAGATCTAGTAAATGAAAGGTGCCTATTAGGTTTATAAAATTTAAGATATAAATTCTTTCAATGATGCTTCATAACAATGGATTTGTTTGATAGAGTGTATCGGGGCTGAAATTTTTGGTAAATACAGAAGAAAAAATCGTTTCTTAAACTGTCAATTTCAATGAAATGTGAAGAAAATAAGTAACAAATTCAGGAGTTTTGTCCATTTTTGACTAATGAAATATATCTAGAATGCCTATAGCCTCTCCAAAAAACAAAAATTTAACAAGCTTTTGACATCCTCTTTAAAATGAAGTCAAATACAGGTATCGGGATTACATTTCTCATGGTTTAATATTGAGTGTCAAGAAATTGTTTCATTTTCTACAAAATTTCTTTAAAGCCATAAAGTACGAGAAAAAAGATTTAACAAATCAATAATGACGCCTTAATGGTTCTAGCATCATAAAGACACTCTGGAATCATCATTTACTAGGTCTTGATCTTAATATTACACAGATAAAACTAAAGCTACCAATATACCTGTTTCACTGTCATTCATGTAGAATATCTACTAAACATAAAGTTTTCTTTATATTACTACTATCATCTCTTTGAGGTATCCACGCCTCTTTATTAAGCATGGCTTTTAGGTATTTAACCAAAAATATGAATTTTGTGAACCATATAATGGTTCAGTGATTCTAGAAAATTACAACAAAAGAAGTTACAAAGGCTTTTGAGTGGATTTTGATTGATGAGATGGACGTGGCTTCAGCTTAAGAGAGAGAGAGAGAGAGAGAGAGAGAGAGAGAGAGAGAGAGAGAGAGATTGAGATTAATACAAACCGTACCTCAATGGATATGGAGTTTATCTTCTGTAATGTACATTCCTTCGTAAGAATCTGATCACCTACAAAAACTCCAGTTAGTTGATTATGTCGACTTATCATACTTTTATATCGACTAGTACTTGCTGATTAAAATCCCAGATACTTGTTATAGTAATGAATTTGAAAGCGTGTTGGTGCCTAATAACTGCCACCCATTTAACAAAAAAAAAATAACTAGATGTTGTTATAAGACAGTAATACCAGCAGCAAAGTGTTTGCCCATAAATAACTTGTACCTGTTTTAACCAAAGAGAAGGCCCGGCACATACAATTACCGGTACTATCTAAAAATCATAATTTACATAAATGATGAGATCCCATTCCATAATACATATGAGCGGCCCATAAAATACGATTTGGGGTTGAACTGTTTAAAATTTAAAATTTATCAATAATCTTAACATTTCGTGTCATAGAAAGTATGGCCTATATAATTATTACAAACAAAATTAAATTATCCCCCCTCCCAAATTAAATGGATGGGGAGGGGGGTGTCGATCGCTGGCGTTGCTATTGTATGGCAATATCATCATGTGCGCGGATTTAGAAAGGGTTTCGGAGGGGGGGTTATATACTCATACAGTAAAATTACCAAATAATAGCCTTGGACCCCTCTTGCAAGTTTACACAATTATTTCTCTGACACCCCCACCCCACCCCAATGGAAAAACTATAACTTTCTTGATCTGCGCATGTGCCGCCACTGCACAAGAGATAAATAAACATTAGAATATTTTGATAACAATGAACGCCTGTACATGTAGTTGCAACGAAGAAGATTGTAAACAGTGCAACATTAATGATATATTGCGAATTGCGGACTGCAGAACTGCCAGAACAGAAAATATAATTATTTATAGTTGTACGGGACACCTGTCGATATTAATGTGGATTAAAGTACATAATATTCAATATATGCTTTCACTATTTTAGAATTTTCAATTTTTGCAATATTTGACAAAAAAGTTTATTGGAAAGTTAAAAATTATAAATCCCAGCGGGATTCGAACTCTTGACTTATGGAAACATTGTAAACGCGATACGCTGTTAGGTAACATTATTTTGGTTAGATGGGTCTCACGTGGTATACATATGTGTTTTCGATAAGCAGAATAGGATTGATTAACATGCATAAACATTTCTTTTGTGGTGATCAGTTAAAAGAATTCATATTGTGCTTAATTGAATTATCATTACGATGTTTTGACAATATAGGTATGTATTATACATGTAGTAGCGCGATATTATAAGACACCAGTATACGTAAATATTATCGTGCGGTGATGAGTTTCCGATAGTTATATGTTTCCGATAGTCGATTTTCGTTGAGTGAGTATATCCAAACATTACGTCTTTTTTTAATTACTAGGGACACCTAACGTACGAAATCTCATTTCGTCTTTATAAATATATACTATCAAAGTTACGTTGCGTGAAATGGTTAAAATCACAATTACTTCAGTAGCTTATAAGTCACTAAAATTGCCCAAATTCATAACTATAATATTACAGTATCTAAATTTACTTATTGTTCGATCAAAAAGACCTCTGATGACGTATTTACATGCTAAAATTACCACATGACTTTGTAAAGTACTATCGAAAACATATAGCCCTCATTTTCATTGGTTGTGATATAGAATTGTTTGTATTATTTTCATATTCGATTGTAAGTTCATAGTATTCATTGATTTTAAATGTCTTAATTATTTCTTATATCCAGTGCAAGGTCAAATGTTACATAACTTATTAATCATTGTTGAGATATTGTTGATCTTTGTTTACAAATTGTGTATTCTAGGTGGTCACTTTTGAAATACGGTTAACATGTTTTGATTACAAATTAGTATTTGGACCAAGCACTTGGGTAACTAATTAATACATCAAACACATCAAATATTTCATGTACGTGATCACTGTTTGAGTAAAGGTAAGAATGTTGAATTTTGATCAAGTTTATTATTTTAGGCCAATTCCGATATTGGGGTTATGAAATAAAAAATTGAAAATTTGGCAATAGGTTAGTTTTTATTACGATTATGAAACACTGATCACAGGCGGACCACATGTGGTCAAGTCACATGGGTACTAAGAAAGTTAAGAAGTTGTAGAAACGTCATGAAAACCGGTTCTGGGGTATAAAATGGCCATGCGCGCACTGACATTTTAAGTTGCGGTTTCTTCTCATGAAAATTATAAAAAATTATAAAACTACACAGCTTGTTTTCTTTTAAGGCCAATAAGTCTAAGACGTAGAGGCTGAAAACAAGAAAGGCAATCCATTCCCTCACTAGCTAAGCATCCTCCGCAAACCCTACAATTTCACTTATAACAGTTGTATGCGGCATTCAGTGTATTTATAGCTAGAAACTGCATATGATGACCACTTTTCTGTAATTTTTTCAATGCAACGAGATTAAAAATTATACAGTATCAAAATTGTCGACTTTAGAAACAATTATCAGGGGCAGCGTTTAGCGTTAGACTATCGGAAACCCATGACGCCAGGATACTTTCACAATCACATTCTAAAAAGTGACATCCCTTTGCCAGCGTACTGTATCATCATCTTTATTTAAATAAGCCCATTTTTGTTAACCTTCCTTTTGCATTTGTACAGTTGATCTTATCTTAATTGCAAAAGTTACATTTTTATTTGTCAGACTTACACTATTGAGTTGACCCCATACTTTTAGTATGCGTATATAAATCCCCTACCCCATCATCTCACACCAGTCATAGAAAAACTGTTCACTAGTGTAATTTTCTTTTATTATGCTCATTCTTTGTGTCAAGAGATATATGGTATTTACATGGATAAACACATTATGCTTGTTGGCTAAAGGAGGTACAATTATCATAAACTGAATTTAAAATTTGTCTAATTCAGGGGTTAAGGTCAAAGCAAAGTCCTCTTAAATTATTTTCAACCTAATGTCCTTTATTAAGCGATATCTTTGTCATGGTCATCATCTCAATGTCTAGTTGCTGAATGTAGCCACCAGCCTGATATATTTGTGTCCTAATTCTATCCAGAGGCTGCTATAATGCTTTGCAGTCGCAGTAAACAACATACATGTTACTTTTTATATTTCAATAATGTGCAAAAAGGGCTTTCAATAGCTTGTAAACAATACTAAAACTATTTTGCAATAAAAGCTTTATAAAGCTAAATAGTACATATAACTACAAGGTACATTTTGTAAATAAAGAGATTGTGCCAGACCTGATAACGTCATTTTTTAGCATCTCATTGACACCTGAAAATTACGGTTCCGAAAACTTATTACACACCTTATTGTGCATATACAAGGCCTCCCCATTTATTTCTATTGCAAAAGATAACATTGCTATTAAGAAAACGGTGTTTTGGTAACCTGGTTTTATTTGGAGAGATAACGTCATTGTTTACCCACCATTTGACCCCCTGAAGAAAAATAGATTTCTGAAACCTTATTGCGCATCTGCGTGACACCCCCATTCATATTCGAAGAGATGATTTGGTTATTGTGAAAAATTTACAAGGAGTTTTGGGAACCATGTTTTTTATGTAAAATAAAACGTCATTTTTGCAACTTAGTGTCCCCCAAAGTTGAAATCAAATTTCAAAAAACTTTATTACACATCAGCGAGACATCTCCAATCATCTTCCAAGAGTTGATTTGGCTAATGTAAAAAATGTTAACCTTATAGGAACAAAACCAGGTTTTCTGCAACCCCCCTCATTTTTCACCATTTAATCGACTCCGGGATGAAAATTAAATTTCCGAAACCTTATTGTGCATCTATAGGACACCCTTAATCAATTCCAAGAGATAATCTAATGTTTGTTATAATTGTTTCAATTTGTAATTGGTACATGTACCCCCGCTTCCCAATTGGGGCCTCTCTATGGCCTTTCTATGGCCTGTATAGGGAATACTAACTTGTTTCTATGGTTGTTTTGAATTATATTTTTGTTTTTTAAATATGCCAAACCCAATGTCTCGACTTCTTAATGACCTAGTTCTAGCCTCTGTCTATGGAAATGTGTTAAGTTGTAAAATACACAGTTGGCAAGGCTAAACCTTTTACGTGGATTTTTAAATCAACAATAAATTTAAGAGAAATAAAATGAAAAACAATCATTTCGTCAGCCATGTTTCCAACTAAATATTGTTATTTGATGTCTACAAAAATTCTTGGTAATCACATGACGCATTTTAACCAATGACAGAGAGTCATTCCTAGACAAAACAAAGTAAGAAAACCTGTTTTATCTTAATAAGCTAACACAATTTTAGTTAAGTTGGAGCACTATACCATTTACAAAATATCAAATTTACTCCGTGTCAGTCTTGTATTAAGTTAACATATTAACTTATGTTTTATATATCTATGTAAATTCAAAGTTTATAAACTAACGGACACAGAGAAAGATGGACAGTTAAACTCCGGACAATGGTCTTCAGGTTTTAGCTCAGACGAGCTTACCTTGTGTCACTTTCTTACTTTTATTATAATTGATTGATCATTTCATGGATTGACTCAACAACGAAATCAACAAAATGTGATCTTCAACTAATAACGATGCACAGTATATTGTAATACATTAAATTAGATGTCAGAAGAAACACACAGAATACTCACATTTTTTTTTCCACACCCATTCGAACACTGCCTTTGATCCACGACAATTCAAATCCACCGCAGAAGCGAGTATACACGATTCAAGGAAATATTTGATGTTCATGACATGGTGTGTTCTGTTTTCTGCCTAATATAGTAAAAAAAAATGAGTTGTGCATACCGTTTTGACAGTGTACAAGTATATTTAGGGTTTTTAAAGTTACCATAAATTCATAAATACGCATTATTCCCCTTTCATCCCCGGCAACCGCCATGTTATTAGTTGATACGCTATTTGCTACACACCCCATAGATATATAAAGGCTTTACCGCATTCAGGTATTTTTCTCTTTTTACATTGGCCGTAAAGAATTATGGTAACGCGTTTTGAAGGAAATATAACAACCAATGCACTAGTAGTGGATATTCAATGAAAGACAAAATAAACTGAAATCCAGGCACTCATCTTTCAAAAAATCCTCGATCATTGCAAAATCATTGCAAAATGGTTCTATGTCTTGTATAGTTATCTCATCTGTGCAAGATAATTCGAAAAACTTGGTTGCTCATTGTACAAAATCCCTTTTTTTTCATTGTAGTTACTTTAATTTCATTTTTTCGAAAATACTACTATACTAAATTACAAATATACTTCACTGTACTACAAAGAATAGTTCATTCATTTAGAAGTCCATGTAACCTGAATGCCTCGATCGGAAAGCAAGCACCGTAACTTTCCCGACCGGTATATATACCCCAGTAACAGATGAGAAGCAATCGAAAATAAAATGGTGACCAAATACTCTTATGAATTCATGTCAGCTTCAAGTTCTATGTTTGTATGTTTATCCCTTGCACAAAGTTCAGACAATGACGATTCTACACCGGAAATTTCAATTATATAACGCTGTTTTTCATGCGTTTCACAAAATCTATTTAGTCATTTTAACAATGTCATTATTCTGAATTCTGATCTTCGTTGTTAACTTTTGAGATTCATACCGTTCTTTGCACTTTTACTAATTATATATCAACAAACAACTTACAAATTATATTGAGTTAAACGGTATCATGTACCATTTTATTCAAGCACTGCACATTTTTTTCCATTTAAGGAGATACAGGACACTAATCACGTGACTATCATTGCAATGATGCTTTGATGAGCTTACTGTTATGATGTCATAATTGATTTGATTTTATGATGCTATAATGTTATTTGTCCATTATGACGTCAAACATGATTAAACAGATCCTTTCCCGTACTTTACGGCTCTAAAGTAGTCATTGTCACAACATGAGTTAGAGAAAATTTTACATTTTTAATTTTAGAAATTTAAATGTACAAAATCATAAGCGGTTAATATAATCAAATATATATATTCTGATTATTTCTCTGTTCGTTTTAATTAATTAATCTAAATAATGTATTACTTTTGTGATGGTTCAAAACAGAAATTGTCACAAAAGGTCATAATTGCAGAATAAGGGGTAGGGGTTATTTCTATTGTAGTATCTCCCTTGAATGCCAAGAAAGTTGACGAAAATTTTATAAGTTATAAAGCACATGCTAAGGTTGATATCTGAAATTTTTTTTTTAAATTTCATTGAGAATTTTTTATGTGTCATCACATCTTGTTCAAATTTAGAATCAAAAACAAAAAAAATTGAAGTGCTGATTTTAGCAATATTTTGATAAAATTATGATATTACTATGTAAAAAAAAGCCAATGTTGTAAATAATTTTGAAATTTGTTTCCGTTCTTAAAATTAATGAATATAATTTGCAAATAAATTCTATCAAATAAAATAATTATTGCAGTAAATTGAAATTGTCCAAAAAATTCATAATGCAAGAAAAGGGGGAAAATTCCTATCAAAATATCTCCCTTGCAAGGTTAAAAAAGTAGTCATGAAAATAATATATGTTGTAGAGGACATCTTAATGTGTTTAAAAAAAAGCAAATATTTTTCATGGTAAGATCATTAATCTTGGAATCATATTGTAAGCTTACTTACACCATTGCTGTCATTTGTTGTTATGTTTATTTGTATTGCCTCTATCACTTCCACACCACAAATATATCGAGCGCCAGTTTTGAGCTAAAGGAAACGGGGGGAAAAAGCATTGACCAAATATATTGTGTAAATAAAATACATTATAATTTAAAAAGAAAAGTTTATCGTTTATGAACTGAAGAGTATAAACCTTTTTATTTTGCCAATAGAAAATCGCCTTACAATCAGAATAAAAAATTATGAGCTGACATTTTTATAGCTCTTTTATAAACATTCAAAGTATTGTCGGAAATGAAATATGAATATTACAAAGGTGCATTTTATGATCACTTTTCGGACTAAACAACTGAATATTTCGAATTCAAACAAAACAAAATTCCTTAGGCCACATCACTCAGCAGAGCAACATTTTTCAACCATGCCCCTGAAGCAAAGTAGATTTACTATAAAGCAATTTTAAATGCACAAAAATATTTTATTCAATTTTTGAAGCTATTCTCGTCGATCGTTAAAAACATTTTTTAATATCTAATTGCATTATTATCCATTTTGTCAGTCATAATCTTCATATTAAGCATAAACACCACTAACACTGTCCCTTTTCTTACACATGCGCCATGAGATCCATGACTTGTAAACTTCTACCTTTCTTCAATATTGATTCTATTAATTTATTCTTTTTTCTGTTTCCCGAGAAAAAAAAATGTTAACCCATGTTAGGTCTTTTTTTCTTTTTAATTAATGCGAACTTGCTTCAAAATAAATTTTTCGTATCAATTTTGAAAGATTTTTATCTTTAATTTTACTCCATAGAATTGCTCTTCTAAGAGTGACCTTTCCTAATCGCTGGTTCATAAAATGTTTTATTAAAATGAATAGGCATCAACCGCCAAAATAATGGTCAAATGAGAAGATATACTTTTTAAATAAGCACACTGTACTTTTGTTCATTTTTTTTTCTGTCAGTCTTTCTTCTCTTTTTCTGAAAAACCCTTTATAACCCTTCGTCGGAGATAGACAAATTGTTTTTAAGGAATGTTTTTAATTGTTGCCCAAATTATCCGATACAACCTGGTTTGAGGCAGTGCACGCTTTTTTGTAATCCGCTTCGCGGATTATAAAAAAGCCTGCACTGCCTCAAACCAGGTTATATCGGATAATTTGGCAAAAATTAAAAACATTCCGTATAATTTAATTAAAGGATAAAAAAAATCAATTATTGAAGATAAAAATTATTTATTTTTGCATAAGATTTGAATTTTCATACAAACTGTAACACGCGCGTGAATATGGGGTTGTCAAGGGGGCGTGGCTACATAGCTAACCAGGTTATACAAAATAATTTTTTGTTTCTGTGTTTGACCAATCAAAATGCTTGTTACAAATAAAATTAAATTATATTGAAATGGAAAAAAAGGCAAAGACGTAAAGACAACAACCGACGCATAACTCATTTTGATATACTCCATTAGTTCTCGTGAACTTAAAAGTCAATAAATCTACCTTAGTTGAATTTATCTTTTGAAGTGCAGCTATATCCAAACCATAAGCTTCATCTAAAAAGATTTTTTAATTTCGTTAAAAATATTGACATTTACTATTATCTGTTTTGTTTGATATATAAAGTTATGATAAACGATCCAACAAGGAAGCATATGGAATAAGGTAAGCATTGCAGTAGCTGAAAAAACACACACACACACACACACACACACACACACACACACACACACACGTTTTACATCCGTTAAAATTATGACGTTATTATGATGAAGAAATGAAATGAAAGCGCTAACGTTTTGCAATTAGTGATTCCTTTTTTTATTTTTTATTTTCATATTTGTTACCAGACACTGTGAAAATAGATATATGAAATATATATATATGAGAAAATTTGCACCGTTTACCTTAAATAAATAACAAAAACTTACAAATAAGATTTTACTATATTCCTTATTGAAAGCAAGAACTTAATATTCAGGTTAAATTGCGAGAAAAATCCTTCGCTGATTTCGAAATCAGCTTTTATTTATCTGACATATCTGAACTTTTTTATTGAAACTTTGTGAACTTTATCAAATTCAATTAAGAAATAAACAACAATTTAAAAAGTTCACCGGGATATGAACTTGGTTGGTCACGTGATCAAATCCTGTGAAGCCCGAAGGGCTTCTCAGATGATTTTTATCACATACCAACCAAGTTCATATTACGGTGAACTTTTTAACATTGCTGTTTATTACTTATATTTACGTTTGAGAATGGCAAATTGTTCAGAATCATTAATATAAAGGTGTTTTTACGTCTACAATATTGCAACCGTCAAGCGATAAACGCATGCGGTTATCATTGTGCCGTCACGAAAAAGTTCACGAACGTTTTCGCTATTCTATAGGTAGCTAAACACAGTTTCGTATAAAATCCAGGGGGTTTTTCTCTGGGAAAAAGCATGATGGCTATTTTTATGAGGTATACATGAAAATTAAATTTTTTAATTCTCAATTGCATAATATAGTGGTTTATCTTTCGAATACATGAAAAAATTATGTAGAAAAATTTTAAAAATTAATTTTGTGAGACTGTAAAATAAAGGGAGGTAACTGCAAAAACATCCGGATTTTACACGTGCAGAAATTCATGAATTTTTTAGCGGGTAATATAGCTCTTTAAAAAGCTGGCGAATGTACCCTGAAAATACTATAAAACGATGCCTAAGGACTTGCTCTTGAAAATGGACAGAAATTAAAATGGCTGATTTGGTTGCATTCTGCTTTTAGGGGGAGCCTAAAATGCTTGGGTGTACTGCATTTAGAGGCATCCTTTTGTCTATTTTCCGCATGTTTTGAGTGCCAAATAAATTCTAGCATTAAGTTACATGTGCATTATTCTTAAATATTTAAAAGATTCACAATTTTATCTTTCTATTGATATATAGATATATATGTAACATGTTTTTACAATTTATTTTTATAGGGGTCAGTTTTGCTCGTCCCTCATCTGAAAACGTCTTTATAACGTTACATATAAAACTGTATTTTGCACCCATAGGTTGATAGGAAGCATATTTGCAAATGGAAATATTCAACATTTCGTAGCTTGCGACTTTTTGTTCTTTATATGAAAACGGTTGAGTCGCGGTACTCGAGTTAAATATGGAATCTACAAAATTATTTATATATAAGTGTCTTTGCGCAGAACTAAACTATTCAATATAAATGAGAGTTTTGAAATATTCAAAAGAATACAACAAATGTTCTAGGAATTCATCACCCCCAAAAAGCTATCAAAACCTGCATTTCTCCCTCGTTTTCAATATTTCGACAGGGCTTTCGAGCGAAACTGTACCCTGTACAATTGACAACTTAGCCACATATGATCTACACATGTGTTTCACATAATTAAAAACCATAAGATTATCATGTGCATATCATAAATATATCTTACAAAAAATATGAACAGATTGAGAATGAAGAAAAACATCAAAGTGTGAGATCCCACAATGCTTGTTAGCGGTCCTTTTTTAAAGATGAGTCATTTAAACTACCTTAATTTTGATACTTTTTAAACATAAGTGAATACAACGTTTCCAATTTTGAATGGTTAAAAAAGTTCTCATACTTTCTCATTGTGGTAATTACCGAATTATCGATGAATTTTAGAGTGAGTTTAGAGCCAATAACAGCATTTATTTCTGGTTTGTATCTCAGTTTTAATGAATTTAGATGAATAGAATTGGTGAACCTTTTAACAAAAATGTGAAGAACATGAATTGATTAGACATGACTAATTTACACATCATATGGCAATGTTTATATAAAAACACATTCGTTGAGAAAAAAACTAAGCAACTAAGAATTACGTCCATTGAAAATAAAGCATAAAGAAATGCACTGGCATAAACGGCGGGAAAAAGCATATATTTACATTTGCAAATATGTTTCCTAATATGAACCTATAGAATAGCGAAAACATTCAATTCTGTATGAACTTTTTTATGACGTCACAATGATCATAGCACGCGCTTATCGCTTGTCGCTTGGATTATTGTAAACATTAAATCTCGGTAATTTTAACAGTTCTAAAGGATTAGTCTTTCTCAAACGTAAATTTAAGTAATAAACAGCAATGTTAAAAAAGTTCACCGGGATATGAAGATGGTTGGTACGTGATCAAATCTACTGAGAAGCCCTTCGGGCTTCACAGGATTTGATCACGTGACCAACCAACTTCATATCCCGGTGAACTTTTTAAATTGCTGTTTATTTCTTAAATATACATCGAATACGTTTACCGAATGAATATCATACGAAACTCGTGGTGCAGACGAGTAACATTATATTAAGATAAGGGAACCATAGCAAAATAAACAACAGTTGGTTACACAGGGATAATTCAGATTTTCATTGTAACATTACACTAAATAACGTGTTAATTCAGATATGACTTTATATTTTTATAATCCATAACATGCAAGTACCCATTATTGCCTAAAAATACACAGATTTTCTCTAATACTCTCTTCGTATAAGCTGTCATGTAAAAGAAAATTCAATGCAAATTTTTGCACTGTTCATCTATTTAACTTGAGTAATTTTTTTTATTTCATTCTCATCAATATCGTCTAACTTCCGACTAAAAATAAACCTTGTCCATGACCTTTGATAAACAGGAAGTCGAGTACATACTATTGCCGCTTATATCTTTTCATCAATTTTTAGTAGTTAATTGGTAAAAAGGCCAAAATTTTGAAAGAATCTAACAACTTAAGATAAATGTAAGATTATAACATAAATATATTTTATTATAAACGCAATTCAATATTATTATAAGCAATTGCAATATTGTTTTCGATGTCCTTGCGGCCGCAAGCATACGAAAAGGTATTTATAATTACCGAAATATTTAGCAAAAAGTGGTGGAAGCAGAAACTTGGGAGAGAGTATACAAGATGTTAACAAGTTTACGCATTAAAAAAAATTTCAAGAGTAACAAACAAACATTTCATTTTTGAACATATTCTGATCAATTTGTGAAAGTAAATTTATGAAACACCTTTATATACTTCATATCTATAACTCCTAACTTTTCCACTGTATTGTTTTTTCAATCTACGTCAATCATCCAACTTAGAGCTACGTAATGTTTAATTATGACGTCATGTGGCGTAGGAATACACAGTGTAATAACAAAAATTTATTATATGAGTGATAGCAACCGCTAAACATGTGATAAATAGGTATTTGTTTTGAGTTTTTCATTGTTGACTTGTTCATGCCATATTTCATCGATTGAGGTGTGCTGTTAAATATATCTATGATTACAATGTATTCACTCGAATGAGGTGTTCTGTTCAATCTACAAATTTGCGTATCTTGATCCGGAAATTGTAAATCCTAATCGAGTTATATTTTTATTTACTAATCATTTCGCGTTGTGATTTTAAAATAAAGTATTTCAATTCTAGCCATCTATTCTGTTACACGTATTTTCAATGCAACAATATTTACTCGATGGAGATATATTGTTCAATACACATATAGTACATTATATACTAATTTGTTTCATGTTGTTAAGTATAGACATGTACAAGGTGTAAATATTTCATCGATCTGAGTTGTTCAATTTACAAATGCACATGATATATTTAAGCAATGAAGGTATATTGTTCAATACACAATTGTACATTATATACTAACTTGTTTTACGTTGTTAAGTATAGACATGCACAGGGTGTAAATACTTTATTGATCTGTGTTGCTCGATTTAAAAAATGCATATGATATATTTACTTGACTGAGGGGTTCCGTCTTTGGTAACAACAGTCACTCGTGAATCACATTTCTCAATGAGTCCATGTAAGAAGTAATATTTATGTGGCTCTTTTTTGGTCTTGATCACTATTTGCCTGTAAATGGTAAAATCGACAGTTACAGAAGCATTTAAAATCATTAATATAACTTGTCTAATGATGAAAAACAACATATTAAACTTTTTTCCAGAGTAAAAAATGTATAAAGTGTTTCGTCCCTTATATCTACGGAAATATTAGTCGAAGTCGACAGTGTCCGATCTAGTGCGTTATCGGGCTTCAACCATTCAATTAAGTCTGCCGAAGATTCATTGGTGAAAAACTCGATCGCCCAAAGTTCTTGACCGTATTTGTTCATAGCTGATACTTTAATCTACAAGCAAAAAACAAATTAACTGTTTATGTGTAAGAAACTTCTCCTAAATTCATTATTGAATTAATTAATAAAGGTCATGGATGCATGAGATTTCTATTTGAATAATTTATTCACATTCATGTAAATCCATGTAAATCAACTACTAGTATAGAATTGTTCAGAGCCCCATCTAGGCCGAAAGTAATGCGGATATTAGATACAAATGAGCAAGTGTCTCATTATATTATGGATTAACATAAACCAGTGATTTTAAATGGAGGGGTCAAAATAACGTATAAAATATAATTCACTTATAGATATTCAAGTTGTTGCTTTTGTGTTTTATATATATATATATATATATATATATATTCAGACTACTGCAACTAAATATATATGGAAGATAATACATTGAACATATTATTTTGACATGCTATCTGATAAGACGCAGACGCATATCATGTTCAAACATTGTCATTTTCCTCTCATGCATAAGTGTCGTGGCACTGTGATATGTTTCTGATAATCTCTAAATAATGATTTTTGTTTTCCTACACAAAAAATGCCTTTCCAAACTTAAGATTTGCTTAAATTTATTGTAATTTCATACGAAAAAAATTCTGCCCAAAACAACGGCACAAGCATCAAAATACCGGAATAAAATAATGCATAGTCCTATAACTTAATTCTGGTTGCAACGAGCTTTCTGATTGGCTGAAAAATTGTTTTATATCGTATAAAGAATGCTGTCTACGTCACAGTAGGACTAACGTCAACAACATATTAGTCCATCTGACGTTACGTTTAAATTTGTACAATATAGTGTTAATTTAAAGGTCAAATGACCGTTCAAATATATTATTGATAGCAAAAAATTAAATTATAAGGAATGAATGCAATAGCTACCGAATTTATAGTAATATAAAATGGGTTGGAAAATTTTTACGCTTTTTTATAAACCGCTTCGCGGTTTATAAAGCGTAAACTGTCCCAACCCATTTTGTATCAGTATAAATTGGGTAGCTATTGCATTCATTCCGTAAATAAAAGATATATTTATATGTTGTGTGTCCATACGTTATAACTAAGAAAATATCATACATAGTTTAAACTAAAAACGATGGTAACTATTTAAATTCTAAAACGTCAACTAAATACATTAGCGAGAAATCTGTATTTATCCTTTTTACATTTTGAAATAAAAAAGATTCAAATTGTTTTTATAATCCGTTAATATTTAACATCAGAAGTGCACTTTTTGGTAAAGATATAATTATAATGTAAAATGTATAAGATTACAATATGTAATTTCGTAAAAATGAATTAGCCTTACTAACTTGAATACCCAAGCTCAAACCTTTATTCCAACACTTGAATTAAGTCATAAACATCATTACCATTTAACCTGCATTAAAATCTCACATATTCTGGTATATGATAGAGTAGTTTGTCATTCCACCAATCGATAGCGGGATTTCTCATGGTGTCATTCACAAACATTGCCTTATATTTCTCAGTTGCGTTCCAGATTTCGACTAGATTTGACTGGTTTCCGGGAACAGACAGAAGTGGCTTAATGTCATAATCTATAACAGGTTTAAAAATGTATACAGTTTATCATATAGATTAACAGCAGAATGCAGTAATATTTCAGTATTAATTCGGTTTAAAATAGTTCGCTTTCTTTTCAAAATAGCAAATGTTGGTTAATGTGCTTTTGTCTATGAAATTGTAGGTATATTCCAAATTTTAACTTTCGTTGAGAATGTTTTGAGATTTAAAAAGAACTTTAAAATGTCAATCAATTATATAATTTGTGGATAACTTAACTCATATTTATTGTAGATCATCATTTATTTCAGTTTTACGTTTTAAAAAAGGGCTGATTATAGAATCAAAAAAATTTAATAAAGTTTTTGGACCTTAAGTTTTCATTTACCATTAATTTCGAACTGATTACAAGAAACAACACAGGGGAAAGTCATATGTTTGAATTCTCATATATTTCTATCTAAACAAATCAAACCGTAATATTTAGTTCAGTGTCAAATGCGTCTGTTTATCTAAGATAAGAAGCCAACAGAGAACTGTTTTTTCAAATAACCAAGTACCTTACAGTGTGATTGTCTATGGGTAAGTTGTTTTAATGTTGTTTATGGCTAAGTTGTTTCAATGTTGTTTTTGTTTAAAACATGTGTTAGTATTTCGGTTAAAGCGATGATACCTTATGTAGATGTACGACTTTTTTTACTCAAAAACTGGTTGGTCACCCTTTTTATTTGTTTTTGTTTGTTTTTTCTAGTTGCATGAAAGTAATGATTGAGTGTTGTTACAATCACTATTTATTTTTAATTACACTATATTAAATGTTTTCTGTCATGTTTTGAAATTAATGGAAATGATGTTCTAAAACTATTTGGTGTTGTATTTTTGTCTGCAAAAACGAGCTTAATATACCAATTAATGAGCATTAAAACTTCTACTATATCACTGCAGCTGTTTCTCGCCAATTTGCAAAAGCG
Source organism: Magallana hongkongensis (assembly GCA_016163765.1). Lineage (NCBI taxonomy): Eukaryota > Metazoa > Mollusca > Bivalvia > Ostreida > Ostreidae > Magallana > Magallana hongkongensis. The sequence continues at coordinate 2,988,556 of WFKH01010211.1, forward strand.
TCACTTCAAATATATAATTCTTGTTTTAAAAAGGGTTCTTTCTTATTACAGAAACTCTTTTATATCATTAGTCAACAGTTAATACAACATTGGTGCTCAAAAAGCGTTAACAAGCAAGAAGTAAAAGACAACCAATGCAATACCTGTGTTAAAGATCTTCATAAATTTGTGATTTTGGTAGCTGCACATGGCCTCGTCCACTGCAAACGTCTGGTTATAATCATCTCCACAAAAACATTGATAGTAATAGTTATCCCGCAAACCTGCAGTACTGTTATCCTGCAAACAACCAAACATATTAAGGTCTTTGATCATATCATATGGGAGCATATTAAATGTTATTTTCTAGTTAGTAAGAATAATCTAACTGTGTCTCGAGACGAGCCCTTGCATTTAAGATTCTTCGACTTAATTAAATTGAGAAAGAATTTTTTTTTAAAATAAGATTTCACAAAAAGAAACTAATATCGACTTTCAAATTATCTATATATTTATGAGATTTTCAATAGAAGCCAGAAAATTCGTTTTGGCTGCAAACATTATCTTTTTAACCATTTTTTTCTCAATTTATGCATACATTATCTATATATATATGTCAAAGACAGCTAAGTAAACTTTATAATTTTTTTTTTTAGATAAAACTATATTTAAGAAAATGAAAATCAAGAACTGTACATAATTTTTTTAATTCGATTGATTAAATCTACAGGTTTAACAGATTTCCTGCTCATTAAACAAGTACCATATAATCATATGATAAAATTGAAACGAAACTGAAATTGAAGTAAAATTAAAGAATGTAAAAAAATAAAACCGATCCTGATAGTAATTAAATTAATACCAAACAAAGTGGCTATCTATAACATTTTTGCAAGAATTCTTCATAACACTAGGTTTTTAGCCGTAAAATGGTTTGTACATTTATTGCTCTTATAATGAATATTGATTACTTAGAGTAAAAATTTAATTTTAGAATAATTTTGATTGGTATCACTTTTCCAATATTTTTCTTACATTTTGCATTTTTGTTTCAATTTCTTTGTAAAAACTCGTTGTTTGATAAGTACTTTATGTTACTTCTGTGACATTATGTATCCATTGAAGGATAAAGGGGTAAAGGATAACGATCTTAATTTTTAGGGGGGGGGGGGTTTCAAATTAAAATTCTGACCAGATTATCTTTGGCAAGTATTTATAGATAACTATATAAGACGTTCATCGAGCCCAAATTCTAAGCTCTAAAATATCCTGCTCTCAACTACATCAATTTTTTCCGTTTCTCTAAAAACAATATCAAAAAATCATATGAATTAATTGAAAGCTGATAGCAGTCTTTTTTGTGAAATTATATTTCGAAATATAGAGATTCTTATATGAAAAAATTTAAAGAATTCAATAGAATTAAGTCACACAATAACTTCCAAATAGATATCAAACGTTTCAGAGCTTGTATTCTACCCTAATATATCTTTATAAAGACAGATACTTTAATTAAATCGCAACGTGGACATTTGAAATAATCTGCATTAAACATATTGTTTAAACGGGTGTGTAAGAAAATATTGTTTAACTATAGGTTTTAGATACTTTATAGTTACGAAGAGTATACGAACCTTTAGTGTAGGTTTCAGTCCAGCGTACTTATGGTTGTTAAGACATTCTTTAAAACAAAGAATGAGTTCAGGCTTGTTTGTAGTAGAGACGTTCACTTCAGTTAGAGTAAAACTTGAAAAAATCTTCATGTGCCCGTCGTACAGATAGCATCCAACAAACCCTGTATAAACATTGAGTTACCATGAATAAATGTATTTAGCATACTGTATAAAGACTGAGTTTACATTTTTGAATATGAATAGTTAAAAAGATTATTTTTAAAAGTTTTATTGGATAAGGACATTGTCAACGTTCCTGGTTTTTGTAGGATATTTCCTATAAATTCTTTAGTAAATTGATATGTGTCTAAATATAAATAGGCAATTGCATCAACAGACCCATCTTTACATCCTTATTGAAAAAATTCCGAAAATCTATATTTATTTTCAACATTGATTTCATTGTAAAATGAAATACCTCGCAATAAATTATTTTGTATAATATCCGACGGATATTTAAATAAATAGCTATAGATATAAAGCAAAAAAAGGGGGTACCTGAAAATGCTTTTTGCTATTTTAGGGTTACCTTCTGTGATTTTGTTGCCTTTAACACAATGAAAATTATTTCTAGTTAGCATTGGTTTGTGTTCATTAGTTAGTGTGTCTTTATACTAACTTTACCATGATATTCAAAAAGCGCGACTATTACGGAATATTACTCCTAATTGTCAAATATAAGCAAATTTTAAACAGCAATTCAATATACAAAATTGAAAACGAATGTACGGGTTTTATTCGGAACACTTTGTTGCCAATGCCTTCATTATGATTCAATCGCAATGGCAGTAATAAAATGAATTCAATTTATTAGTTTTATACGATATAAAATGGTTTGGAACAGTTTACGCTTTTTTATAAACCGCTTCAAGCGTAAACTGTTCCAAACCATTTTATATCGTATAAAACTAATAAATATTGAATTCATTGCTTATAATTTAATTTTTTACTATTAATTGTAGATAAAAACGGTCATTTGACTTTAAAAATGACATAAACATGTACAAAATTCAAACGTAACGTTAGGCGAATTTATATATTTTGACGTTAGTCTTACTATGACATAGGGAACATTTTTTTACGATATAAAAGAATTTTTAGCCAATCAGAATGCGCGTTACAAGCAGAATTTAATTATAAAGATATAAAGTGGGATTTTTAAGTTTGTCACATTGGTCTTTTAGGTAACCACTTTATCATATTTATTGTTAAATACCAAATTAACTTCAGTTATTAAATTATTTTTTTTAAAAACTGCCGACGACCACAACAAAACAAACAATAAGTTTATAAACGATAAGATTTCGTATCCAGCCAAGCACAAATTCGGAGTAAAATATTAATATTGTCATGACTGCAAAATATAACCATAATGTTATGGTCAACAATTCTGTGTAAATTGCGTATTAAAAATTAGATCTGAAGACACTGAAACAGTGAGCGGCTCAGCCACAAGCAGTGTATAAGGTCTTGCTAAGAGACGCTGAGAGAAATGTACATGAAGACTACAGATATAAAGTAAGAGGCACTAGTGGTAAAAATGACGGTGAGGTAGCGGGATAGGCAATCCTGAATAAGGTTGAAATACCCTAATACTTCGTAAGACAATAAGAACTCTGGCTAGATACACGGTGGAAGTTGCCCAATTTTAGAGCTCCAATATCGTTTCCTGATGATCAATTTGTTTCAATCAATTGTTTATATTCAGGTGGGGTATATGAAAATAAATAAGTAAACATCCAGTATTTTTTTCTGTATCGATACTGCCAATCAAATAGCAGTTTAGTTGGGTTTTTTTTTTTATTTTTTGATCAACTTTTTGCAATTTTACTTTCAATCAAAGCTTATCGTGCAATTTGGCTTTAATTTTTTTTTTCAAAATTAAAAAAAAATGTATTTCCTTCTTATTGTACATCCCTTATCTTGGTTAATTACATAAGGATAATTTCGTCTTTATTTTCAAAAAGGGTCACGAACGGAGTATTTATTGGCCGGATAAATTTGCTTCACAAGGTCTACTTGTTACATGTAGGTGAATAGCGAGTACATGTGACCAATAAGCCTCTTGTTAGTATTTCACATAATTAATTTTGAGAAACACCAAACCTAAACTAAACTAATATATTTGATAAGTGTTATTGTTATCTACACCTCCGATATCCAGCCTATATCACAGGGGTTCGATGATTTCATTTTGTAGAACCATAATCGCCGTTTAGGGTACATATTTAATGAGTATAAAAAAAATTTGACTTTCAACATTAGCAATCAAATTATTGATAAAGTCAAGTAGTGGATGGTTATTGCTTAGAATCATCTCAATCTTTGTCCAAAAATTACATTTAATTGAGACAACACGTTGCAATCTGTTCGAATTTTGAATAAATTCAACACCATATACATGTACAGGCGTAACTGAATATCACGAACTCGTTCTTGTTCTAAAGATGAAATATAACTCACATTATTACGCACCTTAGCCTTCCCACGCCAGGAAACATTCCGTATAACGATGAATATCTTTTTAATTAGAAATTGAGAAAAAGAGAGTGGTGTGGCCTAAACATGTTTTAGATTTCAAAACATAATATTCATGTGATTATGTGTATTTTTGCAACAACAAAATAAAAGAAAAATAATATTTTTGTCAGACAATGTTTTTTTTGCTATTTCATAAGTAACCCAATAAACCAGATTGAAACCATGATTTGGTTTTGTCAGGAGCTGTATAACCACAAGCGGATATTGTACGATATAAGGAAGACAGCCTTAGTATATGAATATATATAAATGTGTGACATCTATAACGACGTATAGTTTACAAACAATACTTGATCAAGTATATTGCATTGTTCTACACTTCCGATATCGAAGTGTTTGATTTTTCAATTTTCAGCTTTATTGAAATTGCAAGCTAAAACCACGAGTTTTCGATGACTTCATTTTGCAGAACCTTAAGCGCCGTTAGGTACAAGATTAATGAACATAAAAAATTAGTTTTCAATATAAACAATCAAATAGTTTATTTAAGTGGTGAATAATTGATGCATACAACATCATCTCAACTTTACTTCAATAATAATCCTTTAAATGCCACCTTCAAAAAGAAACTAAAATCATTATCATGCAATCTGTTCTTATTTTAAAATTATTTTACATCATATACATGCAGGCCAGCTGCTGGTCTATAGCTCTGCGGGTTAACATGACATAGAACTACAGTTTTTCCGTACACTTCCGGTCAATTGTGCACAGATCACTGCACTATTTTGGACTAATTAACCTTACTTCTTTACATAATAAATAACACCATAAAATTCCTTATTCAATTTACTACCAATATTGTCGCTATGCCTTCCTCTGAAATTCCTTTTGAACAGCATCACCAGTTCCGTAAAGTGAAATTGTGTGGCTATCCAATTGAGTTTAACATCTTTCACTTTCTGAGGCCAGTTGGCATGTTTAAAAGAAATTCGAGAGGCAAGTAAAACGACGACATCAAAAGTAAATTGATTGACAATTATTTGGAATAATTGCATAACTGGAATTACTAATCCACATAATATGTCGGAATAAGAATAATCAGTCTAAAACTAGCTCAATTTTCTGTGCGTCGTATATTGCATGTTATTTCTTGTTGTTTATGTTTGTTTGGTTTGGGGTTTTTTTGTTCTTTTTTTGGGGGGGGGGGGGGGGGGGGGGAACTGAAGCTCTACGGTTTAAGAACCCTTATTTTCCTTTAGAGCTACAGACATGCAGCTAACTTGTACACGTAACTAAATATTTGCTTAAAAGAGGATATATTGATAAAACAATGATGATTCTCTGGCCTTCCTAGTCAATAATGAATGTCGAGAAAAAGAGATAGTGGAGGCGGTTTCAATACAATTACAAGACTTTGTTTTGTGTTTTACAAATTCAGAATTATAAGATGATAAATATTGTGCCACATATTTTATCTGGTTTAAAACCCATCGATAAACCACTTCTCTTGCTCTTTATAAGATCAGTTTGATGCTAGTTTAAAAAGTCTCAGGTTTTAACCCAATCCCATTCACTACACCATTAAAATCGTAATTCTTTAATTTGTGAGGACTGTGAAATGCATAATTCGAAAACCTTTATGCATATCTATAAGACACCGTACGACATTTTTCAAAATGATTTTTAGCTAATGCATTAAATTTGAGAAGAGTCTCGGGAATATGGTAAGGCCGCGATTAATTAGCCACCAGTAGGAAAATCCCAAAACCTTATTCTACATATTAATAAAAAGTACACCTGGCTCAAATTTATTATTTTTCATCAACTTTTTAAAAATTCAATCAATCAATTAAGTTTGCTTTGCCTAATTAAAGGAACCTTCAAAAAGGTTTTGATCGCTAAAATGATTATTCAGGGAAGCTATGATTTGCGATTCCAATAGATCATCTAGTACATTTATACCATCTCTATTTGCGCCATTATCGCTTTAATGGCGGCTTTGTATACTTAAAAAAAACAAAGTTTATATGAATATTTGCTTCATTTTTTGACAAATTACAATGAAAATGATAAACGCTAAGGTGCAAAATTAATGTGCCTTAGATCAGAATGTTGGTTGAGGACCCTGATTCATTGTTAAACGTACTGTAGGGAAAAATTGTCAAACTTTTTCAGATATAGATAAATCGTTGAAGTTTACTTTTTCTAAAATTTGTAACTTGTCATGGTATAACTAGGTTTGTAACATACATGTATTTTTACTGAAATATTTAGACAGTTTATCATTTTACATAAAGTTCTTATCAACTACGAAAGATTTTTAATATTATGAACGTCACAGTAACAGACAACAACTAGTCCTCCACCCGAACATTTTCAAATTAATTTCATTTAAATAATTTCAATTCGATAAATAAACAAGAAAAACTAATTGCTTTGAAAATATTAACAAAACAATTTGATGCAATTATAATATGATTTTATTTTAAACGGATGCTCTAATATTTATTTATGTCGGCAAAATCTCCACGCAACAACCCTCTTTCCTTCTGTCTTTGGAAGTTGATTGCAATCTTTTTAATTTTTATGTCAATGATGTAGAATTTAAAAAAAAACATTTTAAAAAAATTGATATTAAACTACTTACCAAAATTTGGGAAATATGCCCCGCCGACCGTCCCACAGCATATGCTGAGAAGTAGGATCCGGGTGTAAGGCACTATTTGAAAAAGCGTCATTCTGTCATTGTGTTCCGATTCCAAATGAATTCGGTTTCCGTACTTTAAATGCTCTCTCCTGTCCTTGGTAGATTTTTTCTAGAATGAAAACTGTTATAAACGGCTTATTGATTTTTGACTGATGATGCTTCTCTGCTTCTGGTGAAATTATTATCTTTTCCTTTTTATCCATATCCAAACTATTAGTAGAAAGGGGAGCTTTGTATAATCAATATTATGCAATGCATGCATTGTTTGTTTTCAATCACTTACAGGGAAATGAAACGTTCAGGGATTCAAGTTTTAAATAATTTTGTTTATATCTGTCATTTTATTTTTAAGACAAAAATATGTTTATAAACATGGAAAAGGTTGAATGAGCACAACTTACAAATTTGAAATCTTTACTCGGAAATTGGAAAAAACGCCCCTCCCAGAGAGTTTTTCGTATCTCTTTAAAAATAAATCGAACAAGTCCCCTTCAACTGACAAGGACGTCTTTTCACAACTTCCTATCACCTTTAGGACATGAATGCTGATTGTCGCTACTTGACTGTTTGGAATTTTGCAGGAATGAATTGATTTCAATTTTAATCCATATTGTGAGGTCTTTAGTACAGATGCAACTGAAAAATGCATGTCATTTGTTATGAAAAGGTATTATTTCATAAAACATGCTTCAACAATGTTGGAAACTTAAAACTTGTTTTAAATAACGGGTGATAGTAACTTGAGCTATTATCTATATGTGATCATAAAACTTCAATGATCTGTAAAGAATGCAATATCAAACTGAATCATTACTCCCGGGAGAAACGGAAAAAGATTTTCACGGTCAAATCCAGACT
>WFKH01010211.1:3015315-3048056 GCA_016163765.1 Magallana hongkongensis
TGAAAATAAAAAGGTGACAAATTCTCCCCTGGTCTTACTCCAACAGTACATTCGAAAAAGTCAGAACATCTTCATTGGCCAATACTTTTGACTTTATACCTTTATACATATTGGTGATAATTTTAAAACATTTTCCATCAATATTATTCATTAAAACTTAGTTCCATAGGCCAATATGCCAGACAGAATCAAATCCTTTTTCAAAATCTATTAAAGCACAATACAATTTCATTTTGTGTATTTTAAAAAGTTCTATGAGAAAATATAATGAAAAAATATGGTCAACAGTACTTGTCCTTTACGAAAACCGGCTTGATTTTCTAAAATAAGTTGAACTCTATCTGCATAATTATTAAGTATTTCATTAATTATACCAGTGAATAATTTTCCCAAACAGCTCAGTAGTGTTATAGGTCTATAGTTCTTTGGATCCCTGTTATCCCCCTTATTTTTATACACTGGAATAATATTGCCAAAAACCCACTGTGTAGGTATCACACCAGAATCAAATATTTTGTTAAATAATACCGCATATAAATTCAACATACAGTCATGTGTACTTTTAATATACTGTAGAAGTATATATATTCGTTGGGTCAAAATTTCGTTGTTTTTGAACCAAATAAAATTTCGTTGGCATTTAATTTCGTCATATCGTAATCTCTTCGTAATCATTAATACATGGGTTAAACATTCGTCATGGATTTAATTTCGTTGATTTATACTGCCAACGAAAATAACGAAATTAAATCCTCAACGAAATTTCTGCTTCTACAGTATTTATTAAATATTCTATCATCTCCACACGCTTTGTTATTCTTCAGCATGTTAATACTTTTCAAAATTTCATCATGTGTAATAGGTAGGTTAATTTCAGTATTAAGATCAATATCGGCTAACATATCAAGCTCTTCAGGTGAAAATACTCTGTTATTAAACTCTTCTTGATCTACGCAACTGTTGTTGCAACATTCTTTATAAAAATCGTGCAAATCAACATTACACCTTTGTCAACATCTGAGTTCAAAATTTTAGGATTTTTTGTTCTTAAGTTACACAGTTGTTTTTTTTTTCATTTCAACTCTGTGCATTACATTTGCACTTTTTAGTTTTTTCTTTTATAACCTTTCTTTTTTATACAAATCTTCCTTAAAAATATCTCCTCCAAATTTTTTATACAATATTTTTGCTCTTCTGAAGTTACGTCGAGCAATTTTACAGTCATATTTAAACCATGGTTTCTTAAAATTATTTTTTTTCTTTTTTACTAACATTGGTATTAATTTAGTTTCTTACAAAAAACATCTAAAGCACTTCCAACCAAAATATCACAAATCTTATGAACAACATGATCAATATACTTTAGTAATATATTTTTATGCCTAATATTTGATAGTTCATTTATTAACGTTAAAACATTTTCTGATTTATCTTCTACATGGTTTTGATATGTATTTTTTTTTCAAAATTCCATTTTTTTGCTACTTCTTTTGTTTGTGCCTGTTGATATATTAAATCAGTGTTATCTTGGTTCCAAAGTGAGTGCTAATATTAACTCAATTAGATTATGAACATCTGATAAAAATGAAGAAAATGGTAATATTCTTAAATCTTGAACATGTTTTAAAAATTCAGTATTGGAAATGTATGCCTATGAGAGTGATACAACTCAGCTGTTTTCCGCTTTCATATCAATATTTCCTAATTTTAGACATAATTTAGGCATATCTTTCTGTAATAAAGGGGCCTAAAAAACCGATTTTATTTGAAATTTACATCCCCTACAAGATTATGTTGTTAACGGACTTAATATAGTTAAGATGGAAAAGTTATTACCAGGCGAGGTTTGAAATCTAGTGAAATATTAAATGGTTAATGACTTACAAAAAAGACAAATTTTCCACTGGTCTGCTGCATCGATATGGTTTGTTCACTTATTCAATGCATGCAGCTAGCTAACCGACGTTGATGTAAAAGGCAATACAAATGTCCCATATAGCATATTGTGAATATGTCAATCATTTGTACTAGGTTTATGATCGATTCGCAAAGATTGCAAGGAGTGTAAGTCATAAGAAATTCTATTGATCGAGTTTCAATATGGGTATCCGTCTTCTACTTAATTAACATAACTAAGAGGTACCAAGGTACATTTCTGAGATAAAATAATATCTTTGTATAATCGTTACATTCATTACAACATCGTTTACTTAAAGTCGGACACAGTTGTTCTCGTCTATGTTATGGTCCATGGGCCTCTTATTTCAAATGCGTTTCTAACAATTCTACTACTACTGCTACTACAACCACTACTACAAGTTAATATTAGTACTGTGATGAGCTATTTGCTTTTTTCAGGATGCAGAATGAAATTTCCTTGGAAGTTCTTTTTGACCGCAATCCTTCTTGTGTACATAGTCAGTATATATTATATTCACTCTCAGGTCTACGAACGAGTCGCCCGACTAAATGATAACCATCAAAATAACCAGATTAGCCAACATCGTCACTTGACTGCTAAAGAGACATTACCAAACACCCGACACTATTCTGTCAATTCTATCGGCAATGTCTCCTTTTCAAGCCTTAATATCGCTCTAGACGAAACCTTTACCGCATGGTCAAAAGCAAAGTCTTCCTTCTGTGACGATAATTTTAAAGGCTATGATAATTTATTTGCTCACTTAAGCAATGCTTTTTTGGATCCTTCATTCAGTTCGGATCCTTTAGGAGGCGAGGCTATTGAAAGCGTGCTAAATCAGCCAGAAGAAAAGGAGTTCCTTGTCCTAAAAATTGGATATTTCCAAATCAAATGTGAAGATGATGAAGTATTTAAGTACAGGTTTAAACATGTAGATCATTTATTGAACTGGATCTCGGTCCTGAGACCTGCCTTATTGTCAACGTCTCGTGAGTACATCAACACTATGACTATCGCCGTGACTAGATACGAGTATGCCAATGTCTATCACAAAATGACAGACTGGTATAATGCATTCCCAATGCTCTTTTTCTTCAATGTTCGGAATTTAAGTGCCAATATTTTGTTTGTTGATAGCCATCCATTAGGAGGATTAGACACGGTCTGGACAACTTTGTTCGGAAGAGTTGTACGAGCTGGTCAACTGAAACAGGCACTACACTTCAATACTCTTTTATGGAATATCGAAGGTTATAAAAGCCCCATGTATCATCATGATTTACCATCTATTCCATACATTGAACCATTTAGATTATTTTTTCTTGGAAAACACAACATTCCAGACAATAAAGTATTGAATTGTGATAAATTATTGATTCTTTTTCTTTGGAGGCGTGATTATGTTGCTCATCCTAGAAATCCAAAAGGAATTGTGAGTCGTAAAGTCAAAAACGAGAAAGAAATTGAAGATTCCGTCGCTGAGTTGTACCCCAACCATTTTGTTGTCAGTCTTCAGACGGAAAATATGAGTATATCTGACCAGCTATCTGCTATTGTTAACACGGACATTCTGATAGGCATGCACGGGGCGGGCCTTACGATGGCACTATTCCTACCCAAACACGCAGGACTCATAGAGATCTACCCCAAATATTGGTCTACTGACAACGCCATTTTAGGGCCATAGCAAGATGGCGAAATCTTCATTACATTCACTGGCAGAATGGGGACAGGGAAAACGAATTCACAAAAAAAGACTAAAAAAGGGCATAGCTAGTTCTTGCAAACAACAAAGTTTTACAGTTTTAATGTATCAAAATTGACAAATTTCAACCATTTCTATGCAAACAACGTTTTCCATGATATTAATAGTGAGTAAGGGGATATGGCAGGGGAGAAAGAATTATTTTGTGTAGATTATATATATGAGGCTGCCCTGTCGCCGGATGCAGAATCTCTGTTGATCTTTTTATAGTTATTGTTACAAGTATAAAAGGAATAGACATGTATAACTGTTGTATGAATTTACAAAGAGCTTTCAAATTGTTCAGTCAACAAAATTCTAACTGAATGGCCTTTGAAAGTGACAAGGTTGAAAAGCTATGTCATTAAGTCACTTTTCAGTTACCTTTAGTCAGATTTTAGTTGACTGAATGTCACTGTTAACGTTAATGTTCTGAATATTATTTAAATTTTATTCCATTAATCCAATATTATTGACAACTTATTTTATTTTGCATTTAAACTGAGTCATGACATGAACTCACTTGATATGGTATTTCTGTTTGATATATTATTCCGTTTAGAGTATGCTTTCCTACTCTCTAAATTTTTATATGACTTTTGTCAAATAAATTAATCCTACAGAAATGGCAGCATTTCGTTTCAAAAGTCGTTCATGGCATGATTGGTATCGTTATTGTTTGTGTTCGTACAGTTCATAGATAAACTGTTAGAACTGCACTTCAAGCCAGAATTTCTCCCAAATTTTCATTTCTTTTCATTGAAACAGATTATATTTATATTTATCATCAAATCAATCATAGTTTGGTAAGAGTATATAACATTCCAGATATGTGAGTTTATGTCAGATAGCTGTTTTTGATTTACTTCATGTTTGGATTTAGATTAATTCTGCTCATACATATTTTGCCAATTTTTACCTGTGTATTTACTATGTATTTATTTACTATGTCTTTTTACCTGCTTGGTTGAGGTTTTTATGAATTTTATTGCATTAGATAATAAGTGTATTTATTTTTGTTGATGCATAAGGTATTATGATTACGCGTGTGCCATTGATTATATATGCTTATTGTTTTCCTTGTATTTAAAGAGGTTCGTTCCTCTGTTTTTAGGTAGCCATATTGGATCACCTCTATTCTGAAAATTCTGCATTATATATTAATTCTGCTCTTATATTTATATTCTACAATGCCAAATAAACTATATTGAATAAAATAATTAAGGGAAATTTACGTATTTACAGAGTTTAGTAAGGGACTATATTTGTTGCGGAAGGTTTTCAAGAAGAAAATGAATATTTTTCATCACTCAATCGTTTTAAAGTACTGTAACTTTCGCTTCCTAATTTTCAGTAGAGACGAAACTTCCAGATTGTTTGTGCGTTGGGATATCTTCATTTTGTTCCGAAAAAACTATACGAGATATTTTAAACAATTTGATCTACATATATTGGCATATTTAGCTGATATGTCATAAAAGTCTAGAGAAAATTAACTCAAATTTTGCCTAATTTTAGCTCATTTCATGCCATATCTAAAAATTTACAGAATAGACCTATATTTTTGCTTTTATTTTCCGAATTTATAAGATTTTTCCGACACGCCTTTTATTATTTAAGTAAAAGTTTGAGACTTTTAAATTATGCTATTGCTTGTTGAATTATTAATGACTTAAAACAGCATTTTTAGTGCAAAAAGGTGAAAATATTAATTAGGTGATGAAATTTTGAACATTTTCTTTATTATAGTTTTAATTTTATATATTGTAAATATAATAAATATGTATTCGATGCCATGGTTCATTCCGATAAAAATTTATAGAAGGACAAGCGATTTATCTGTAAATTAAACTTTCAGTGCAGAAAGGTCATGTTAAATACCCTGTAGAGCCGAAAGAAGGAAATAGACCCCAAAGTTTTGTTTTGAATTTTGGTTAAGCGGTGAGTGTATAATTTTAAAAAATACTCTAGAAAAAAACTTAAAGAATTTTGATAGCAGGATCCAACCTCCTTAATATATTATTAAGTACATGCTTTCATATTTTGGTGTTTTATAATAATGTTGTTACCGAAAAAAAAGGAAATATGTATTTTTAATGTTGATTTAAATCCATAACGCCATATGCCTACTAATTATCAAATGAACAGGAAGTTCTGGTGTTGCATCGTTTTATCTCTGAAGTGACTACGTTTTGTGACCTCTGATCACTGTTACTCTTATATTTACAAAGGAGATTATAAAAGACTATATCATCCGCTGTTTTCCTCGCTTTTCTCTAAGGTTTTATGCAATAAACCTATTGTTCCACATATCAAATATTCCGATTGATATTTACGTTGTTACCAAATGACCTTATGTGAGTTAATTATTCTGCAGAATTTATAATAGATGCAATTACATATTTTTTCTTCTTATGTTCGTCAGCTAAAATGTGGTTACAAAGAACTCTCGAGATAAATGTTCTCTTTGCTGTTTGAATACTGTCAAATCAATAGGAGTATTAATTCACCGTTGAATTTCCTTTAAATGGAATCAGTAGCTGTGCATTCATTTGATGATTTTAGAAAAAAATATTACGAGGTCAAGTGTTAGTGGGATTGTGTATCAGATGATCACCTTTTGCATTGAATGATATTATTACTTATTAGGTTTGTTACTGACTGTTTTGTGTTTTGTTTTGTCAAGGACCTAAAGTTTGATGTTTAAACAAACAAAAGATAATATATAACAATTAAATTTATAGCTTAATTCTCTAATTTTTTACCTTCCTCGTCAGTCGTCTGTGCAAACCTGGATGCCATTGTAGGATCGTAATATTACGTCATGGGCAAAGGGGGGTCACTCTAAATATTTTGGGGCTTAAAAATTAAAGGTATGGTTGAACGTGTGTGTAAAAAATCAGCTCAAATAACGTTACGTCCGCCATGTTGCCGTATAAATTTTGACGCTCGCCGTGTAAAGAATTTTATAAGGCAATCACGTGACGCGATTCATCCAATGACGTCGAGACATTCTAGTCCGAGGCAAAACAATAAAATGTATCAAGTTACATTGCTGTTCAGTGACTTGCCTGTTTGGCGTCTTAAATTTCATAATTGTTTCCTGTAATATGGTCTAACAAGAGGCCCATGGGCCACATCGCTCAACTGATCGCAACAATAGTCATTATAAAATCAGCTTTATAGAATCATATACAAAATATCTAGACAATCTGTAGTAGAATAGATCCTGTATAAAAAAAATTTCAAATTTTTCTCCAGATATTCTTATGTAAACATTGAGCCCATTTTGTAACAGGATGATTTTATAGTCATATCACATACTGAGCATTGCAGTTCTCAAGTAGATCTTAAATAACTGTTTATATATATATAAACCTACATCAAACTTTAAATAAACTTAATAATCAAAATTAAATTTGTTGCTCTTTCAAATACTTAATTTAAGATGATTTGATCTATGAAAATACATATCAGTAATTCTTATATAGAGCTATTCCCAACACTTTGGCCAGTAAGGCAAGTTTAATAACACGAAAGTTCTAATGTTCTAACGAAAAGGGGAAGCAAAAAAAATGGAAAGTTGCATATAAAAGTAGAAACAATTTAACAGGATAAAAATCACATGTATTTTTAAAAAGTATTGTAACGTACAAACAATGGATCCGGAGGATTACGTTATAAACTTTTTAAAACAATCGGAACGTGTTATAAATGTTCGTAATTTCTTATTTTTACTCAATATTCAATTTTTCACGTGAAAAACCCAGCAATGTCAAAGTTATCGATAAATCAGAATGAGACTACCTAAGCCCTTTTCATAATTGGTGCACGAGCACTTTACAACACTTTGCGATCAGAATTTTTTGGCTTCGCACCAGCTATCGCATACGTTGCAGGAGCTCTCGCATTCGTTGCATGCGTTTTTGTGGTCGCATCAAGTCTCCTCAAAATAGACGACATGCACACTATTCAGACGCGACCAAATGCGATCCAAATTATTGCAATGCAACCCACGAACATTAGTACGAAATTTTTACAACGTTTTGTATACTCGCAAGAGCGATGCACGATTTTTAAAGATCGTAAGATAAACCGCAGCTGTTTATGCGTGTGTTGTGCGACCAAGAGACTGTTGCTCAACGTGACTCATGTAATCTTGCAACGCTTTACTATCATTGCAAGATTTATCGGTTTCAGTTTCCATGCTTTGCCACTTATATATACTGGATACAGGGTTATTTTCGCCCCGTGATATTTTCGCTTTTACTTTCGGGTTTGCTTTGTTTTGAATTCGCCCCAACAATGTTCTGGTAAAAGAGAGATGATATGAAACATTGGAATTCGCCAAGTCTTAATCCGCTAACTGACAAAAAGAGCGAAATGAGCGAAAATAAAACGGGGCGAATAGTTCCCTTATACAGTATACACTATAAGTATATCTGTTTCAGACCACAATTGATCTTGATTTTGACTGTTGCTTTTGTCATCTTCATGGGCGGTATTTTCTCTTGCATTCAACTATTTCTACTGAGCGTCGGAAACGGGCGGTATATATACCCCCTCTGACTCGTACGAGCATTCGTACGATGAAACGCATGATCGGATGAGCGTCGCTCGTCCTATCACATTGGCGCACATTCAATCGTCCGATCATCTGATATTTCGTGCGATCCTATCGCATTATCTTACAACCCTCGCTTTCATTGTACAACAGTCACATATAGACGCAAGATATATCGCAAAATTCAATGCGTTTACATCGCACAACGGTCGCTCTGAATCTTGCGAGTTTCGTACGATTATTTTGGCAACAGTTTACGAACCGTATCTAATTTTTTCGGTCGCACGAATATTTTGTCGCTTCTGCTCGTGCGCAGGGAATATTTTCATAAAACAATCAAGGTGCTTAAATGAACGTCGTACTGTAATGTACTTATGTCAGCTTTATCATCAAAGATACTGCAGCATCAGTTGTTTGAAAGCAATATGGGAAACGAATTTATATTTTGAAATTCTTTCATAATTTTGTTTTCTACTTAACCAAGACCTTTACCATAACAATATTTCTATTCAATGTCGACGACGGTCGTTGGTCCGTGCAGCAAGTGACATATTTAAAACCTTTATGATTATACCAAGAACTACATTATATTGGTACGTATTCTTTTATATTGAAAGCAATTCCAAAAACCTATACTTATAAGGTTTTTTTGAGAAAAAAGAGTCTTAAAATGTTTGTATAAATTACCTTATCTTGATATGATCTGATTGATTCTCAATGATTAGTTCGTTCATGCACTTTTGTGTACAAAATGAAAAATAATTCTCAGATTCATGGCTGATACCAGACTGATAATATTTGTTTAGATTAAAACAGAATTTAATAAGGGCGATTAAACGTACTTAGGGTGAAATACAGCCAGGTTTAAAACGTATGAAGGGGGAATACACACATGACGAGCAAAATCACTTAGATTCGCAAAGCACACGTTATTCCTACTAATTTAATGATATTCATTCTCTGTGAAATAAGTCATACAAGTAATCATTAACTATCGATAAAATAGCATTAAGTAAGTAAGGGCACGAAAGGATGATCTTGATTTAGAACAGCTTTGTGTCGCTAAGATACAGGTGATCATATGAATGATTCGGTTGGCAAATTTGGATATTGAATTTTGAATCTCGTATTTCGAATCTCGAATGAGCCTTCTGGGCTTTCGTATTATAGTGTCCAGTTCAAGCCATGTAAAGGCAAATCACATTACCCAAGAACCATTTAAAAAACTAATATAAAGAACGACAATCCTTAAACTCTATCAGCAGCCGTTCCATCCTTAAACCAAACCTCAACCCGAACATACAAATTATCTAATTCATTGATCTGCCTATGAAATATCCATTTGGTGCACTCTATGGTTTAACGAGGCCGAGTACAGTTCGAGTACGCACGCTTTCGCGCAGCGTTTCATTTGCATTGTAACGTCATCTTTTTGCATGGTTGACGCCATGGCGTTATGGCTTCAACTGCAAATATTCAGCAAAATTTGTCTAGAATAACTCGTCCGAGGCGTAAAGTTCATATTATTTTGTAGAATAAACATAAATTTCTTCAAGTATAAGCTATATTTGGGCTCGGGTCGATAGCGTTTCGAGGGTTCAACAAGCCTAGCCCTTTCGTACGTTTTCTCACCCCCGCCTCAATATAGCTAAATGCATGCATTTCAATACAACAACCATGTATTTTATATTTATGACCCTTAATATGTGATGTTTTATATATTTTTATTAGTTAAATATGAATTAATGTTTTAATAAATCTATAGAGATCACCATTTCCGCCTTTGTCAAATAAAAAATAAGCATTATCCGACATAAATGGGAAATTGGGCATCCAAAAAAAAAACTTTGATAAGACCCCTGAAACAAACCAGAAGGTAAAAGGTTTTTTTTTATTTGATCATTTGATGCCTTTTAGCAATAACTTACATCTGTAGAACAGAAAAAAAATTCCTAGGGCAGAAGTTTAATAAAAATGAAAAAAATGTGCAAAATTGATGCATTTCAAGCAAAATCCCATAGGGTTCTATGTTAAAAATTAACAATCTTTGAGATAACCCCCTAAACAAACGATGTGGTAAATGTCTGAATTTTTTGCTTTAAAATAAAAATTATATAAGTAGAATTTCATGTAAAAAATTTCATAAAAAAATCTAGGGCAGAAAAATTAGACCCGGCCTCGTTAATCAAAAAATTATGCAATCTTTATTCTAATTTAACAATCTTTTATTTTAAAAAAAAAGGGACACAAAAATCGTTACTTATAAAATATGTAGACCTGACTGAGTGAAATTGTTTTTAGAAATTATTTAATTAAAATATACATGTCTGCTATTTACATTTAACAGAAACTAGTGTCCGTCTTAAGTAAAATAACATATAATGCACTTGAAGAAAATATGTAGTATTGTTTATCAATGACCTTGTTGTAGAATGCAAAAACCAAATCATGCGTTTATAAATCATTTATTTCATCAATAAATCACGTCAAAAACACAAAAAATGGTAATTAAAAGGGCATGGTTACGATTTTTTCAAACTTTATTTTTTAAATTTTAATACTTACAATGCTTTATTAAGATATTCACACTGGTCAGTCAAAATTTTAATGTTAGTTGTCAAGATATACGCTAAATACAGAGCCTACAATTCTTTGTTACGAAAAAAAGGCTCGTGCCATGTTTATGTTTACATCTAGGTTGCTGAAGAGAAAAACAACATTACTGAAAACAAAATAAGGGATAAAAACACTAAAAGATATTTAATTAGGTTTATTTTAAACTTGCAGATAGAAATATCTAAGGTAATTAAGATATTCTATGATTTTATATCACAGTGATCGAAAATTTACAAATTTCTTAAAAGAAAAAACCCAACTTTTTGGATGTTTAGTTTTAAAAGTTTCGCTGTTTATATCATCATATATTTCCTTAGTAACTGTATGTTAAAATGATATAGTATAAAGGTCGAGCGACTGGCGAATTGTTTAAGTAAAATAATAAAATCTAAAATCTGTCTTTGTAATCTTTAAAGAATTGGCAGATATCTTAAATAGTCTTCAATATTTCATATTGTTACAAATTATTATTCATCCCGAAAATGATATTTAGAATTAGTTAAAAATTTTTAAAAAATGACGATGTAAAAATAATTTGTAGATGATAAAAAATAATTTGTAGATGTTGCCGCTTCCTCATTAAAGCCATCAGCTATAAAAGAGGAAAAACTTCGGGAAAATATTATATATAGTCATTGAACTGGATTAAGTAATGATACCTTACATTGTATGCTAGTTAAAAGAAGTTACAATCTGCGATTGACCCGAAGAGGTCGGAGAATGTACATAACAAATGTAACAAAAAATGGTTGAAGTTCAAAAACTATTTTTCCCCGAAATCACTTATGCGTCTTGGGTTGTTAGTTTTGCATAAACGGGAAAGATTTTTGAACAATGCTGTAAGTTGGACTTTTATTATTACAAGGTCGGACACGAAGATGATCAAGAAGACGAGCCCTAACAGACAGCCTCCCAGAATTCCGATTCCTTGAGATGACATGCGCATGTCCGTGGCACTCTCCTTCTTCCGGACACTGGAGGACAGATTTCGGACGGGCACCGACCCCTGACTCTGGACCTTTTGAAGCACCGGTCTCATGATGTTCTGTATTTCTTCAATGGAGAAATCGTTCAGGAATTCCCATTTGCTGACCTTAGGTTCTTCTTTGTCTGCAATAAATATGATATGTGTTAACAAATAACGAAAAAAGAAGAGAAATAGATAAATATATGAACCTACAAACGAGAAAAAATGTTCATTTCTGGTTAGAAGTTCTCAGGGATAGGAATTTGTTTAGTAAGAGATCAAATCTTTTTAGAAGACTAAGGGATTCAAAGGATTTGATCATGTGAACAACCAAGTTTATATCCCAGTTTAACATTATACTTTTTCTCAGATAATCTTAAGTGATTTTTAATATTATCAAATTCATTTGTGTGTGTTAGTCTCTCTCTCTTTCTCTCTCTCTCTCTCTCTCTCTCTCTCTCTAAGAGAGAGAGCGGGAGAGAAAGTTTCGGTGATTATTTTGGTACTTACGATAATAACCGAGAATAACTACTCTATCTGCCAGTAGCAAAGCATCGTCTATTGATGAAAAAATATATTAATCAAACATGTATTTCGTACAAAACAGGAGAACAAACCGACAAAAAGTATATCTTTTCACAAGTGTATTAATAAATCAATCGATTAAAACAAACCTAAATATATTAGGTTATATTACTTCTTTCGTTAACTTTTCTTTGAAAATACGTTCTACAAGAAATTAAATTATCATCTTAAATCTTATTGTGGACCTTAAACAAATACAGGTTTCGTGTAATATTTTCTTAGATCGGATAGTATGAACATTCGAATAATGAATGAATGTATATTTCCTCATTGCATGAAGCTCTCAAGCAGCAGTTGCAATCGAAACACGAATGATATAAACCCGTGTTATTTTAAGTTATTCATTTGAAAGCTAAAATAAGCAAAATATTTAGTAAAGATAAAAAAGCCAAGGTAGGTTGAGTTCAGTGATTTATCTCTTGCATGTTGTTATCTGTCTGAAATCTTTACATGCTAAACACAGTAACCACAAATCTTCATCAATGTTTCATTTTACCGTATTAAACCGTAACTTTCAGGCACCATTTTTCGTACAAGATATGTTAGGAAACAAAAGAAAAACAAACCATAAGAAACAATACTTTAAATAATTACCTTTAACTGTATATATGATTTCATTTAAGGAATCACATTGTATATGTTCTGTCCATGCTGTGTCTATACATCCAAGAGAAGGCCTGACGTTCAGGACGTTCATTTTAACTATCTAGTAATAAAAGACAATAATGTGTTTTTTGAAATGGGGTTGGGGAAGATCAAGTTATCGAATTGACAAATGTTCTGTTACTATGTGCTAATAATCAAGCGTCTGTCTAAATATTGTGGGAAAATATTCATGTAATAAATATTTATACCATTTAGTGACGATTAAAAGAGCCATATTACACACTTTGCAGATAAAAGTTAAATGATAAATAGGAAAACACAATGCGTTTGATAAAAAATTCATTTATACTTATTCACTCTGTCGTTTTTAATATTTTAAAAATAAGCGTTTTATCAACCTTTGAGATGCACTTTATATCAACATCATGTCATCATCTTTGTAATGTTACACCCATAGTATTATATATAAATATCTATATGATCTCTTACCGCAGCAAACTTTAGAAATACTTCACACTAGATATCAAATTATTTCCAATCAAAGTTACTAGTATTAATGTTGAAATTGCTTTAATGTTTTATGTACAACTGTCTGTTAATATATCATATCATCATTACGGAGAACTGACTTACAATATTTACAATATACTTACAATATTTTTCATTGATGTCTTATATGGCTCCTGTTTGATTGTCAGATTGCAACTACTGGAAACTTCATTCGAATAAATTAACTGTTGACTGCACTTTATTAAAAAAAAACAAATTATTAATGCATAATAATCTTTCGTAATGTTAATCTAAGAGTAGGATCAGTTACTATTCATTTAATCATTATTTATCTAAATCTTATTTCATTTCAATAAAGAAATGATATGGCACTATTTTACTTTAGAAAATAAATAATTAAATCAGTTTAATATTTTTGGATCAAGTAAGAAAATCAAGTAAAAAGACAGAGAGTCTCAATAATTGTATAATGTACTATCTCTCTAAACACAAGTTGCTCATGAAAACTTGTTATACTTTTATGCCAATTGGTAAGAATTTTGATTTGGCGAAAAACATTTGATAAAAAAAAATTTTGAAACCTCACCCTACTGGATTAAAGCACATACCAAGGGACAAGATATTCACCTCGTCCACCTACATACATATGGTTACTATCATTATAACAGCCGTAGCGTAAAAATGCATAAATAGCCAAACCGTTGAGACTTCGCACCAGTTTTCGTTTATAATTGGATATATACACCCCTGCGAATGTGTTCGGAATGTTGTCTTTATCGTTGCTAAGTATGCAATAAATCCAGAGGTGCTCGAATGAAAGTTCACGAGACTTCCGCGAGATTTGTCCAGTTCCTGTAAAATTTCGAGCGGAAGTATGTGTTCGGATAATATTCTAAAAATACATAAGTATTGGTCGTTTTTCATATCACATCCTACTTTGATTTATGTTAAAACATGGAAATCTTTTAAGATATATGTCTTATTTCATCATCTAGCGGTTATTTAAATTAAACGATGATATTCAGAACAGAGTTATGGTTCGTGTTCAACCACTCCACACGTGGTTGAAAATATAAACATGGGGTTGCTTGATAAAATCATAGCCATGTATGATGCTTTTGGTGTGCAATACCATGCTTTTTGAAAAAAGAATGGGTGTCTGTTTTGTATAAAAACTTAGTATATCGAGTATATCGAGCCATTTTCAAGGAGCATTCTGCATAAAATAGTATAGTCTGTTTCACTATTGATGCTATTACTAGGTCAGGCGCGGATCGAAAATTAATCCTTAGGGGGGATCGCTACTAAGCGAGTTAACTGTTGCAACAGCAGAAAAAAATCTATTTTTTCTATTGTCACATTTATTTCTAGAGCTCATTTTATCCATCAATTAATAAAGATATAGTTTAAAATCAATAAACGTCTAGATTTTATATTTGACTACAAGTACCTAGATTCTATGAAATAGACTATAAACACGAGGCACGCTTTTTACTGCGAAACTGAAAGGGTCATATAAAACCACGTGGTCTAAAATTTAAATGACAATAACATTCGCAGGGGTGATATAGTGAGACATATTTGTGTTCTATAGATCGTTAAAATCATACAACTCCTTTACTGTCAAAATGTGCTGTCGCTCCAACTTGCATTGCAAATGACATTGGTGTGCATGTTCCAAGATCCAAGAGAGCATTTTATAGTTTAGATTCCGCTTAATAATTCGTTCACAATACGTGCGTCATAAGATGAAGGAAAAAAAGAATTTGGCAAAATGTGACAGAGGAAAAATATAAAACAAGTTTTAGGTGCAAAATTGTCCATGCTATATGAATTAAAGACCTTTAAGATCCAGGCTAAATACCTATGTTTTTTCTAATGCCACTCGCTGAATTATGACTTTCAAAACTTCCCGACGTCGAAAGGATTTCAAACCCATTACAATACAAAACTATCTAAATGCAAATTCATGTTATTCAACATTTTAGGTTTTTCTTTAATTTTGTAAAATTGAAATTTAAATGACCTACATAAGTATGTGGACACCTTTGTTTAAAAAATCAGGTCATCCTTAATAGCTTGCTTTTAACAATTTCATTCCCAAACGTCATGGTATAAATAATCAAGAAAGTCTTTCACAGGCTTTTTTATATTATTTTTTTTTTTAATCTTTGCCGACTCATACTAAAAACTAAAAATATTTTTATGCGTTTCAGTTTCAAGTTTCAAGTCAATTTTATTCAAAGGGTTCGTTTATAAACAAACTTCAATTAATACCATAAACCCTACCTGCCTTTTCTTTATTTCAAAATGTTCTTATGATCACTTTTGGTCCCATTGACGCCTCTTCATTAACCTTGCACGACATGGTTTAAAATTCTTGATACTATCGTGTTTTCATATTAATTACATTAATGAGGTTCGCGTCAAAAAAAAAAACAACCGCAAACTATAAAAAAAAATTTTGTTTTTCTGACGAAAAGACGATGTCTTGAGGAGGCTGGATGGCATACTAATTACCTTTCAGATATGCCTTAAAATTTTGATATAAGAGTTTTGGCCATAAAATATTTATTATTAAAGTAAAAAAAAAAACCAAATATTTTTGATTTAAATTAAATATGATCATTTTCCTATATCTCTATACAGAGCTCTTCATCAAAAATATGTTAGTATTGTCGAAAAATGGCTAAACATATACACAATTTTTTTGGTAAATTATTCGTAAAATAACTAGTGCCTCCTTGTATCTTTAAGTAATCACAACAGTGCAATTGCAGCGCAAAAAACACCATCAAATGGTTTGAAAAAAATGTATATCTTTTTATTGAATAATGAATGGCGTGAAATAAACCACGTGTTTTTCTCGTTTGTTTGTCCAGTCGACTAAAATATAATTTTGGAATTACCATCGTAAGAAGGATAATTTTTTAAATTGAAAATTAAGATAAATTTAAGCCAGCCCAATAAAAATATCGAACTCGGTTTATAGATGTTATTAAATGGAACATGATGATGGTAAAAGTAATATATGTTACATACAAAAACATAGATAGCAGGAGACAGCATTGCATGGAAGATTTTGAAATAAGTTGAGAACCTGGTGTTTGGATGGTCATTTGGGGGGGGGGGGGTATAAATTGCTAGAATATTTATTTCATTCATTTTGTGGGTAGAGGAGCTCATGTCCATTTTATTGATATAGGACATTTTAGTACTAGTAGCACTTTTCATCAGATATGGAATGAAAATGCGAAACTGTGGCCAAAATTTTCACTTTCGGTTTTGGGTGGGTTCAGAACTCGAAGGGAAGGTGATTGACCCACCATCATTTGGTGATTATTTTCATGGGTAAACATTAACCTACAAATCCTTTGGTAGTTTATGGAAGTTGCTCGGGATTGGAGCGTGATGCGGGACCCGTGAAATGATGAAAAAAGGACATTTTTTTTTAAGTTGAGATTGTCCCTGGTTATTCTATTTAGTGTTATATATAGTTGTACATGTTTGATTCTGAAAATGTCTAAAAAAAAAAAATCCTCAAGAGTCAGGACCTTTTGTCCCCTGCATGTAAATTAATTTCAGCAAATGTAAAAAAAATCACTGAAAATTATATTGGAGAGATGACTACTATCTGTTCACAGTTGCTCGACAGAAAAACTGTCCTCTGCCACAACATATCCTAGTAGTTTCATAGACAAAGCGTCTGCTTGAACGAGACTCAGCACCGCAGAAACGCACAGTTACCGAAAAACTTTCATATCAAACCAGTAGTATAGATCCTTTAAAAAAGCTCACCGTCTTTATAACAACCACTTAACAACAATAAGTCATCAAAGAAGATTCATTTTTATTTTGGATTTCACAAATGATAAATTTCGCGTTACTCTACATATGCATGTGGCACTTTTTATTCATGCATGCTTGAAAAGTCGTATTATTATAAAACGTCAAATGCTTGTTAGTTGAGTATCTAAGTATAGTCAAGAAATGTACACTGAAAGAGAAAAAGAGGGAAAAAAGGAAATTGAGAGAGGGAAAGAGAAGGGGGGATTAAGAGAATGCTTGTATTATGTCGGAAATAATTTACATATTTGTTCTTGTTTTCTCTCTCTCAGAATTGTTGAAACTAATTCTGCTTCATTATTGTGATTAAAATTGATCTGTGAATTGTATTGGGTGTGTTTATATATTGTATGCGCAAATGAAATTCTTTATTATAAAAAAAAAATATTAAAAAAAAAAATTAAAATTAAAAAAAAAAAAAAATGTACATTAACAATTCTCTAAACCGACAAGTTGTTGAACCATACAAAATGGATGGTTTACCAGTTTACCGATGTATAATTATACACATTTATATTTAAATCCAATAAGTATGATTGCTTTTTTCTTACGAAATTTATTGTAATTCATAGCTCTATGGAAACTGACAGGACTGAAATCTACACGATCCACTTCTTACCGTCAAAACCTCCAGCAACATTATGGTGAAAAATCATGGACTGCACGAAATAATCATGATGATATCAGACTAAAATTTCTATAAAGGACGACTTGGCTATTACTTTTATCTAACGTAATGATGTACATTAACAATAATTTAGTTCCTTTTACATACATTTTACGATTAATTTAATAATTTGTTAAAAGAAAGATTTAAAAATAAACATTTTAAGGTTTCTTTGACGATTCATGCGGGCTATAAAGGTAGCGATCACTGCAGAAAAAATCAACATAACCCGCTAACGCGGTTATTTATTTTTCCTGCAATGTTGCTATCTTCATATATCGCATGAATCACCGTATTTTATTGTTTAATTAATGCACCGGAAACTATTTTTGTATAAGGTTTTATGATAATTTAGCATATAGATGATTTTTAAGACATTATTCGTTAATTGTCTGCTTACATGACAAACACAATGAAACACATCTTTGCAAAATCATCAGCGCCATCATCTTTTAAACACCTATAGTCCATCCACTACTGAAGAAGCAAGGACTCGACACAGAAGTCTTTAAGAACTATCGCCCAGTTTCGAACTTTCCCTTCATTTAAAAAATTCCGGAAAAAGTGGTCAGTGCACGCATTGAGCATCATGTAGCAAGCAATCTGCAAGATTCTTACCACTCTGCATACCGCGTACATCATTCTACAGAAACAGCTCTTCTAAAGGTACATCACGACATTGTGACAACACTAGATACCAACTCATGTGCAACTCTCTTGATGTTGGACTTCTCAGTGGCCTTTGATGTTATTGACCATTCTATCCTTGTTAAGGACCTCCAATTGTCATATGGCATATGTGGTGATGCTTTACGTTAGATAGAATCCTATCTCAATAACAGATATCAGCGAGTTACGGTCCACACATCTATGTCAGTTTATTTTCATCAGCTTGGGTATCATACCTAAGCTGATGATACCCAAGTTTTTATGGTTATCAAGCCAAGTACGACATGGGACACAATAGCAGCTAGGCTGGAGACATGCCTGTCCGATATCAGTGATTGGATGAAGACCAAAATGCTTAAAATAAATCAAGATAAAACAGAACCCATTATCTTCTCTCCTAAAAACAAATCCGGTGTATTTCAAAACTGCAATATAAATTTTGATGGTCAGATAATTGAGGCATCATCTTCTGTTAAAAATCTTGGTGTACTTTTTGATCGGTCTCTTCGTATGGGAGACCAGGTAAGTTGAATTTCAAAACAACGTTTTTACCAACATCGTAATTTTGGTCGCATTCGAAAACTTATCACTGAAAATGCCTGCAAGACCTTCGTGTGTTTATTCGTTACCTCTAGACTGAATTACGATAATGCATTGCTTTATGGATTGAGCTCGAACTCCCTGTCAAGACTGCAGAGAATTCAAAATCAGCGGCCATGATTATAACAAGAACTAAGAAGCATGATCGTATAACCCCTGTGCTTATGTCTCTTCATTGGAATTTCGAATCCAGTATAAGTTACTTGTGACTGTTTTTAAGGCGCTTCACGGGATGTCACCATCATACATACAGGACCTTGCGAAATTATATCCTCCTGTGCGAACATTGCGTTGTGAGAACTCTTGTTAATTTAGTCAAACCTCGTGTCTGTACAAAACAATATGGTGATAGGCGGTTTGACGTTAGTGCTGCTGTACTGTTGTACTGTCTCCCGGTAGATCTAAGGCACGAACAACATCTGTGCGGTTTTAAAACGTCACTTAAGACTCATCTGTTCAGATTACCTTTTTATAATTGACTCTGTAACTATTTTATTGATATCAGAATACAGGACTCATGCTTTTAATTTTTAAAGTAATGTAATTCTTATCAATTGTCTATCTTAATCATGTAACGTAATTGTTCACCACAGACTTATTTTATGTTAAGCGCTTTATAGAATTTTTTATTATATCTAGCGCTATATAAATTTTATAATAATAATAACATCATAATAAAATATCTTACTGGTCAAATAAACATCAGTTGACAAGTAATTTACTTATGTGTGATTTTTTTTAATATCGAGACAAAAATGAATATTACACACCCTTTAACCACGCATTACTCACAATTACGTTTTCAATTTATTTTATGTTTTTCTGCAACCTCCTGTTACATGTTTGTATTTTGTTCAATTTAAAAGATGTGTTTTTAGATTCTAATTTATATGCTGATCACATACTGTTTACTTTATCATGATAGTATGCATGCATTGCATTTATAAGCTTTCTAAATAATTTCAAACAGACGGGCAAATGCACATGTTGAGAAGGTTGTATTTTTTTAATAAAATCAAAGTTAATACCGCTACATTTCTGCAACTTTTGTTTTACAGATATTAACCTTACCATAAAAAATCACATTAATTATAGTGTTTGCATAAAAAAACAAAAGAGTAAGAAGATTTTTTCAGTACATAATATAGAATATTGTTTTCAGCTAGTTCTACTTAAAATTTAAAGCTTCAATTTCATATATATGTAGCGTGTTCATTGTTTCGTTTTCTTTCATTTTTAAGATTTAAAATCTTGGAATGTTGTTAAGTCGTACTAAAAGTAGATCATCAGCAAAGTGTCCCCCTTGTACCGAACAGCATATAAGCCAATTAAATAAATGTAATTTTTCACATTTTGATTTTTTTACCAAACACAAAAGGAGAGGAAGTGCACAACCCAAATATTGTGTTTTTTAAAAAAAATCAAAATTGTGTTCTCTCTTTCTCTCTCTCACACACACTCTCTCTCACACACACACACTCTCTCTCTCTCTCTCTCTCTCTCTCTCTCTCTCTCTCTATCTCTCTGTGGACCTCCAAGATTACGCTAAAAACATGATTGAGAATGACCGACCATTATTTGACCGACTCACTACAATACAGGCAATTATTTGCAAAGGATCTTTTTAAATAAAACTTGATAATTAAAGATAAAAACTTTCATTTAAACTTTGATAGTATTAATATAAGATACTTCTCTTACAAATATTCAAGTACCTCTGCAATAAACATCCCTGAAGTCAAAATACATGCCTATTCCTTGAATCAATTCCCTACATTTATAATTTCTTATAAAACCAATTATGGTAGTATTGTATCACCACAATACAGGCGTATGTATATATGCAAATAACATCCATCAAATATTATTGCTAATAATTTCAAATAAAATAAGTATCTTTTCACATGTTACTTCAAGCATTTATTAAATAAATATTTTTTCAAGATCAAGTGAAGACGTGAAGATGCTCAAAGATTTACACTTTATAACGATAACAGACGGCTTTTATAGTTTGATCAAAATCAAATCAGCTGAAAGATAAAAGACCATACCTGAATGAAAGGTGGTGTTCCATTCAAACATTCACATTGATCTACAAAAGTTAGTAACAAGTACATGTTATTCTTTTCGTTTTTAATGTTTACAATGCTTCAATAAAGCATTTCTAATAGTCAACCAAAATTTGAGTGTCAGTCGTCGTCTTATAAACGAGATTCAGAACTCACAATTCTTTGTTATGTAAACAAAGCTTGAGTCATGTTTTTGTTTACATTTTGAATGTTGAATAGAAAATTCCATATTTTGACCTAAAATAAATGTGAAAAAAGCTTGAGGTGTTTATGTTCAAAACGAATTAGCATATAGAATATCAGCTTGAAAAATTACTTTTACCGGGATATTGAACCAATGTAAAACAAAAAAAAAACAACATGGCACTAGCCTTGAAGCATTGCAAAA
Source organism: Magallana hongkongensis (assembly GCA_016163765.1). Classification (NCBI taxonomy): domain Eukaryota; kingdom Metazoa; phylum Mollusca; class Bivalvia; order Ostreida; family Ostreidae; genus Magallana; species Magallana hongkongensis. Next base: position 3,037,068 of record WFKH01010211.1, read on the forward strand.
ATTAAAAACGGAAAAAAAAATATTAAGCAAAATCGTGACAATGCCCTTTTAATTGACAGAAACTCATAATGCAACATTCAATAGGATGTTAAGCAACTAAATAATGCTTCAAATATTACCATTTACTGTGTATCTGGTTATCCTAGGTTGATCACACGTTATTGATTCTTCCAGAGAGCCGAATATACATGAATCAAGCTCAAGCACGCCGTGGAATTGAATCTGGATGTTTAAAAATATAATGGTTATATTTCAATTTTTTCCTGTAAAATTTTACGCAATTATGTACCATTTGTGAATGAGTTTATTCCCTCAAAAAGTTAACAAAATGATAAAACTCAATTGAAGTTTTCAACAAGTTGCATTATCATCTGGCTGCCAAAATGTCTTGGCACATCGTCTGGATATTATGAATTGTTAAAATATTTTGTTTCAATGTAGCAAAATAAACAACTGAATTTTGTGAAGGGAAAAAAAACTTTTATAAAAACTGGTACATTACAAATATATTCCTTTTTAGGTTTTAACTTTTTTATTCCTTTTCAATTGCTGGATCATTTTACGAAGCATTCAAGAAGCCGAAAATATTAACTAGGGAACTCTATGAGAAACAGCAATTTTAGTGTACAACTGTCTAAAGGACAACTGAATCAATCGTTGGATAGAGCCATGCCATTAAACAATTCTACAATATAAATAATATCATCACTGACATACACTTCTGGCACTGTCGACCGAGCAATTTTGGGAAACCTCAGCTCCACAAATGTACTGTCCGTCAGATTTTAGCTGTATTAAAAAAGAGCATTAATTTAACATAAGAATAATGATGCATTATAAGTAAGCAATAATAATTATAATGCTCATGTAATATCAAAAAAGAACAAGTTATCACAATCAATTCCATCCCTGTTTACGAAATGTACCAAGACTTCTATACTTTTAGTAAGTTAAAAATGTATTAATAAACTGAGTTTGATCATTCTTTATTTTCAGGGTGTTGATACAGAAGATTATTTCTTAAAACTTAACAAACTTAAAACTTTACCAAGGTAGAACACGGGTGTTCACTATTCGTACATAAATAATCCATAAAGGGCATTACTGCGAATTTACAGAATACCTTTAGAGTTTTCATTAGCTTGCATGATTGCTCACAAAGGTATTTAATTTGACCTGCCAGGTATCACATCAGATCTGAATCCAGGTCTTGTAGTTACTCAAGTGTAGATTGCTTTTTCACTTTAAACCCCACAAGATATGAAGCTCTGCCATTCTGTTTACTAAAATATGCCTGAAAGGTAACTAAAAGGTGACTGAATGACATAGCTATACCATTCAATCACCTTTCCATACCTTTCAGTTAACATTCAATTGACTGAAAAAAAGCTTCATTCTGTTCCCATTCATATTGCACAAAGAAAACCGCTAGAACACTCACATTCTATTGTTAGTTTTCTACACATAATCTTTTAAAAAGATTGTTCACTTTGACAGCACTGGATTCTATGGCATCAGTTCTGTTCACAGTAACTTGAAAAATATTTCAGAAATGTAATTCAAAAGACATTTCTGAAGAAACTAAAGGGAAACTTATTCAAGTATAAGCTAATGAATGAAAAAAATTTCCTGAAAAAATCATTAATGACATTTTGGTTTTTTAATTACTGGTACAACATACTGCACAAATAGTATTTTTATGCTGTGGCTGCTTAATTAGTTCAAACTGTAGGAATAATATTGAAAGGAATAGAAAATTAATACCAACAAAAACACCCTCTAAATTTGCAAATGTTTACTCGATATAACTCACTTTATTGATGATCAAATGATCTAGATTTAAACCTAATGTGATACCTGGCTGACCAAATTGTAACCCTATCAAAGAATCCAGCAAGCTATTGAAAACTCTACCGGTATTCTGAAATTCGCTGTAAACAGTTCTCTTTAGTAATATAGCATTTTCCACAATAGAAAAGTATTATATATATCTTCTATTTTTCCATAGAAGCACAAAGGACTATTAATATTACAACCAGGGCTATAACTCTCAAATTCACATATACCTGCACATAATAGAAAATAAGATACACTCAACATATGGAAATTCACTATATTTGAGTTTGAACTCTTGACCTGTAAAACCAACATTCCTAAAAGTGCGCGGTCAGTGTGCTTACCCTTCGGCGATTTAGACAAGATTTCTTTGTGCAAAGCTTGAATGGTTCAAGAGATAGAAGAAAAAAAACGTGAAACAGTTGAGACAGCACACTTGATATTTTGATGTGAAAGTCTTTGGTGTAAGTGAACACTTGTAATAACAGTTCAAATACTATACCTCAGAGATGTTTTTCCTCTCCAGTGCTGCTCTATCCATACCATAATTTCGTCCTACAAAATAGCTTTAATCTTAGAATTTTATTCAGCAGTTGTTCATAATCAAAGTCTTATTTTGCGAGGACTTCTATCCAAAAGCACTTTAACGGCACAACGCTCTTGAAATGACATTTTGAATATATATTGAACGGTTCCATGTTTTCTACGCTTTAAGATATATGCAAAGAAATAATATAGTATTTTACTGAGATAAATGTGTTTATTTAGCCTTGATCAGATGAAGTTTTATTTTCTTTAATATGATTAGAAATAATGTAAAGGTACCCACCGGTATTGAATAATATTGCCTCACAGTAATTGTCTTCTTTTAAACAGACACACTAAAATGAAAAGATAAGGCACAAATAAAGAAACAAATTATGACATTTTCACATTTTCAGTTTTCAGGTCTAACGCCATCATACTTAAATATTGCTTAGAGTTTTTGTTGGTCGTGTAATGCTAGCTACAGCTTTCCAGTTGGTACCTGAAAAATTGGTAAATAGAATGTTTATATTAACAAGAACCCCATGAGCCCCATTGGCCACATTGCTTACCCAGCCAATATTTTTGTGTCTCTTTCTAAATTTCTTAATATAAAAAATATTTAAGAAACACCCAGAATTTTCATATATTCCATTTCTATGTTGATCTCTGAATTCTTGTTTGAGTCCCAGTAATGCGTGGGGTCACGGTGTATCAAGTGTCACAAACTGTAGCCTTGCAGTTCTTGAGAAAAGTTTTTAACATTTTTGACTTTGTATTTCTATTAAATTTGAGCCTCTTCTGGTCCCCACTATTTGTTTGGGGTCATGGTTTGAACAATTTAGAATTGAGACTGTGTATGAATGCATGTATACTATATTCACAAATTTTAGCACAACAGTTCTTGAGAAAAGATTTTTTTAACATTTTTCACTTTATATTTCTATTGAACTTTGGACCCCTTTTGGTCCCCAGGATTTGTCTGGGGTCACGGTTTGAGCAATTTATTATTTAACCAATTCAACTTGTGATACTTGGCATTTTAATGTAGATAGCATTGTTTTTATGACGAATATGCATTCGTTAGAGTCCCATATATAATTGGCTATTGTGATATTATTTAAATTTACCCCTGTATGTTTCTGCCATACTCGTTTGAAATCGGTTGCTTAAAGAAGATAATTCACTGGCTTTGCCCAAAACATGGCGGTCAAGGAATATTCCTCTGAGGGATATTACGTCATATGAAAACTTTCTCTTGATGGTATATGAACTGTTTACATTTAAAAGAACAATTTCAGCGATTTAATAAAACATCATTATCACAAAAGCTGGATTATATATGACGTCACAGAAACTTCACAAAGAGAAGATGCACCACAGCCAAATAACATGCTTAAAATAGGTTGTTTTCCCTCGGACTGAAATGTCACACTTTCATTGGTTTAAACATGGCACGTGACAGCCGGATACTATTACTGATTAGGTTTTTTACTGACTGACTACAGAAATATATCATGTTTATCAATTTCATAGAAAGCGAAGGAAAGCCTTATCAACCGGGTATATTTACGTAGTCAGTCAGTAACAACCTGGTAGACATTTCTAGGGTAGAGCAACATCGAACTCGGACGCTTATAAATAAGGGGTCGTGTGAAAAGTTAAAAAATATTTGTAAACTTGTACACAGATCTTTTTTCTGCATTAATATATAACACGTTATGAAATTTAGTATAGACTGTTTTACATTTATCATTTGTTTACTTCAACTTGACAGAGAATTACATGTTCACTCTATATTTATTTATTTACGGATTTAATTTTCTCCATTGTCTCCATTGATGTTCATGTCGTGTATTAATTCCGCACGAGTGAATGCAGTGCAAAAGGGTCTCTGTTGGAAAAAAGGTGTCTCCGAGGATGAACCATTCGTTTGGAAAGGGCTGTCCTTGGTTTTGGCCTATTGCCGGTATAAAATTCAGTATATTATGGGTATCATTTTGATGTCCGATGATCCCGCTTCGTACAAAGCGAAGTGTGTTAGAATTATCAGTGATAAAAATTGTGTGGACCCAGTAATAATGTCTATATCCAATTTAATAAAGAGCCTGTGGGTCAGTTTTGTGAAGTCCCATCGATTAACTGCAAATGCGTTGGGTAAATCCTCCAAATGCGCGGACCCATTTTTCATTTTTTTTTTTTTGGGGGGGGGGGGGGGGGGGGTGTTAAATTTTCGAGGGAGTTCCGAGGCATATTTTTGGTAATTTTACTACAGTGTAATATGTACATTTAAGAAATTTTAATTTTTATGGGGAGTGGGGTCCCCCGAACCCCTATCCTCTAGATCCGCGCATGCTCACAAATACCCAGCATACTCCTTTCCAATTCAATCGGCCACTGAATGTTAATAACATAAGTGTTGTTCAAAATATTTATTTTTAAAAACGTATCCCGGAGCCTATGGTCGCAGGGGAAAACATAAAAAATAATAAAATCGAATAGCATGGGTATGAGCAAATCCATAGTATTAAAAAGCATTACTATGTTTCTGAGTGATAAAACATGGTTTTTAATTATTTAAAGGGGCATGGTCACGATTTTGGTCAAAAATTATTTTTCCGTTTGTAATGTTTACAATGCTTTAGGAAGGTATTTTAAATGGTCAACCAAAATTTAAGTGTCAGTCGTCGTGTTATAAGTGAGATACAAAGCTTACAATTCTTTGTCATGTTAACAAAGCTTTGTTTACGTTTTGAATGTAGAAGTTAAAATTCCAGTTTTAGACCCAAAATGAATGTGATAAACGCTAGATACTATTTATTTAGGCTTAAAACGAATTAGAACAGAGAGAAATTAGCTTGAAAAAGAACGTTTACCGGTATATTGAACAAATGTAAACAAAAACAGGACACGAGCTTTGTTTACATGAAAAAGAATTGTAAGCTCTGTATCTTGCTAAAAACTCTACAACTGACACTCAAATTTTGGTTGATCATTAGAAATGCATTTCTAAAGCATTATAAACACTAAAAATAGAAAAATGAAAATTGACCAAAATCCTGACCATGCCCCTTTAAAGTACATCTTCGGCTTATATCTCTTAATATCTCTAGCAAAGATTCAAGTGATTTTCCCGTCGCACCTCAAAGAATTTATAAGGATGTCATGCAAAAAGATGGAACACATCCCTCCCTAGCCATGGACGCCCAGGATCATTGAGTCGATGCCGAAAAGACTTTCTGGGAGTGGCATTGATCCATGTAAAACCACTAATAAATCTATAAGCAATGGCATAAAATCGTCACCACTACAAGGGGGTGTAGAAATAATAGCAAATATCGCCAAATCAACATTTATATTTAAATACGATATTGGATATATACATGTATATATTTAATCAATCAATTTCAACCTTTTGAAATTCTCCCTCTCCTCTCTCTCTCTCTCTCTCTCTCTCTCTCTCTCTCTCTCTCTCTCTTTAAAAAAACATATCCAATGATATGTACATGTAAATTATATAAATCATTATCAAATTCGATGTTATTGTGTGGAAAAAAGGTCACTCACACAAAAAAGTCTCTCTCTCTCTCTCTCTCTCTCTCTCTCTCTCTCTCTCTCTCTCTCTCTCTCTCTCTCTCTCTCTCTCTCTTTGAATAATTGTTGATTAATTCTGTAAAACTATGTGTAATGGGGAAACCATACATTTTAACTGGTTGGAAAGGGAGGAGGGAGATTTGAGTGTTGATGGCTAAATTGATTGCTATATCCTTAATCAAGTTATATTTTTTCCATTGCTTACTATAGTACTATTCTGTATTGTTTCTTAATCATTTTTAAAAATCGTACTTTGACATGTTCCCTGATGATCTGAGGATAAAAGTAAGCGTCAGTGTACGAGTCCGACCTCGAGATCGCAAAATCTGGAAATGTCTAATATGTGTTTTGTTTTCTCAAGGACTATCTAGTGAGACTTATATTCACAAGTAGCGATTATCTACGCAAATCCATGTAAAAGTGGCCTTACAACTCGTCCAATTTTACACAATCAAATTCTTCAAAATTCTCATTCTCACCTTTCACCTTTTAAATAGTCTTTGAAAATCTTTGCTGCTCTCTTGTTCACTTTCAATGTTTTGTTGCTATAAGATTTAAGTTTAAAAGATTTAAGTTTAAACGTTTTCGGGCGAATCTGGATGATCAATGACATTGATCAACCCGATTTGCCACGTCGGCTATGATCAACCTGATATATTTCCGTAGTCAGTCAGTAACAAACCTAATAAGTAATAATATGTATAGAGGATGCACAACAGGAAAATTGCATACCCAGAAAGATACAAAGAGAGGTTGCAATTTAAACACAGAGTTGTGCTGAAAATGTTACGCTCAAACAATATTAAAGCTCACTGTTTTGTTCTCCAGTATGTATGAAGAATAACTGCCACATTTTTCGAAGCATCTGGTAACAGATTCCTCATCCAATAAGATTGGAAAATATGCAATAGCGTCTATCAAAATTAAATTAATATGCCATATTACATACAACAAAAACTAATTTTTAGGTATTTTATAAATATAACAGCTCCATTTTATATAAATGGTGACTGATATTAAAAATTGATAAAATGTTTTTACAATGTCTAAATATTGCGGAACAAATCTTTGACCTAAATCAAACAAAAATGCTCCACAACGAAATTTAATAATGTTACCTTTATGGGGAAGTTTGTGCAATCTATTCAGTTCCAGAGTTGAACAGTTGATATGATGTTTTCCCTGAAAAAAAAATAAATCATAATAATTGTCAGATCAAAATTGAAATAATGGGCAAAGAGGAATTCAAATGAAATTTAAATATAATTTCAAGCGATTTTAATTAAATGACTTTTGTTTATCATTCAACATTGATTTTGCACATCATTCATTATACATTTCTTATGATAACTCAAGCGTCATATTACAAAATATCGATCAATTATCAGCCCTATAATCCCCTTTTTAAATTTTCAAAAGAATTCCAAGATTTAAAAAAAAAATCACGCCTTGCTATAAGCAGATGGCCATACGCGAACTTAAAGAAACATTCAATGCGTAAAGAAAAACAACTCTAGAACTTTACATGAAGATATACTGTTTGATTTCTTCATTTAAAAGAAAGCACTTATCAGGCACAAAATTGGTGTGCCAAGAGCTTTTATACTTATCATTTTTATGCAAAGTGATACAACTCTTTCAAAGTGATGTTTTGAACTTTAACAAAATTGTCATTTAAGGCCCTTTAAACCCGTTCAAGCAGTCAAAAAGTGGGCCTCCGGACCATAAATGTTAATTTATAATTTCTATTCTGAACAAATAAACGAAAAGCCTTCAAACTTCCATGAAAAATGAAAATGTTATAACTAAAGGGCTGTTTTCAGCTTTTACCCCTCCGAACACCTTATCTTTTTGAATTTAGTCCCAGAACCTTTTCTGGTCCGCGCATTAGATCCTTACTCAAAAAGGTGAAATATAAAAGCTTCTCTTTTTTTGAAAACTGTTTAAAAAAACGATGAAAATTAAATTGAATTAACGCGTGTAACGCGTAAATTCGATTTAACAACCCCAATCAACTTTCATCGACTTAATAAACCGGAAGTAATCAATATTTTCAATTAAAACTTGGAACTTAAGTCCTATCTAAACAATGCATATGTTGGTTTTTTATTTCAAGATTTCATTTAAAGTTTTGACTTTTTTCACCCCCACCTTTTTTTAAAGTTTGAGCTGTAATATATAGAAAACAGTAAAAAAAAATAGAAAAATGTTACCAATTACATGTATGTTTTAGTTAAAGTTGACCAGACGAATCTAATTCTAAAATTTCAGTGGGTTTTTTTTTATGAAAATAACATAGATATATGTTTTATTTAAATTTCAAGCACCTTTCTTGCAAAGACCGGAAGTATATAAGAACCGGAAGTCCAAAATCTTACAAACGCATGTCATTGAGATTTGCAATATGTCTATAGCATTTATCATTTCAATATCCCTTTCCATTTTTAGAAAATCGCTGACGAAAGTCTGTTGAGAATAATAATAAAACGGAACGAAAACAATAGATTTTCGACTTAATTGAATCAAAAGCGAATGTTATATTACCGACGATTTGTTATTACAGTTTAAAAAAACGATATATTGCATTAAACATATACCGAACCGATACCTGAATCCACAAGAAACCGAGGCAGTTGCATTTTTTTCCATTTCCGTTATAAGTAGATTTTCGGGTAACTGAAAAAAAAATGGAAAACTACGGTTCAGATACTTTTTGCAACATAAAATAATATTTTATAAAATGATGTTTTTCCTGACACTTTCAGTTTTAGTTCTGAAGTTAATTTAAAAAAAACATTGCTGCTTTGTGTGTAAAACAATTTAACATGTTAATACCATTTATTTTAGAACTACGCATATAGAAACATTTCTCTAATGGGATTGAAAACCATCAAGTGTAAAATGTAACCCTACGATTGGAGTGCTATTAACTAATTTAATGATGTTTATAGAAGGTAAGGCAAAGCCTCGCCTTGTATGTAGTTGAACAACCCGACAAATTTCCGTAAACAGCCAGTAACAAACCGAATAAGTAAATTGTTTTGTTGAAGACACAGTTACTTAGTATATTAATCAATTAAAGAAAGTTTAATGAAAAAGACGTTACAGCTGCCATGTCACCGTCTATAATTTGCTACATGCCGTCATTTATGTCCTAGGCGAAACAAAATTACCTTTATTCTGCATATTCTGTTAATATTAAAAATATGAGGTTAACAATCAAATTAAAGATCTTCAATCTAAATAGGATTTTTAAATAGATTTTTCCTTGATGTTAATCAGTTTTATAAATTAAAACATGAGATAATAAAAACACAAAAATTGAAAAATGATTTTTAAAACCCCATATCAACTTAAATTTTGTGATGATATTGTTACCCCAAAAAAATAATTATTGAAAAACAGGAAAAATACATATTTCGAACTCCCTAAGAAATCAACATTTGTCAGTAATCAAATTCAAACGTGTAATATTACATATAAGGTTAGTTACTGACTCACTACGGAGATATATTGGGTTGATCAATCTCATAGATGGCGTGTCATGTTTAAACCAATGAAAGTGTGACATTTCAGTGCGAGGGAAAACAAAACAATATGTTGACGGTGTGATAGAAATATGATATTTTGAATGCCGTAATAAAACCAATGCATACAAAGTAGATTACGATCTCATTTTCATCATCAATTGGTACATTTATAATAAATAATTATCATTTATGAATTGTGCTAAGTGTTTAATAAGAGATAAATCATTTTACGAGGGCTCTCCAAAAAGTTCGTTGACAATGGCGTTTTTGTTAATTTAAATGGGTTTATATATACATAATGTGTACCAAAATGTTTTTGCCTGTTTAGGCAATATATATACAATGATAACTCCAATATAAGAATGTACACTGCTCTTATTTTTATACATATACTTTAATTTAGTCTATATCAAAATATTGCAAAACGACCTGAAAAGGGCGTTGTTATTTAGAATTAAATTACATGTGTCTTCGATTGGTATAAAAACAACTTTTGTAACTTATATGGGGACATATAGATCATCTTAATTAAATGTATTGATGTATTTGGATGTATTGCAAACGTTTTATACAGAGTGGTTTTCATTTAATCTTATTCTACATTTAGAAGCTAATGACTGATAATATATTGATAATGTATTAGAACTCTTTATTTAATGTGTTTAAAGTATTTTTCATATCTAAAATTTAAAATGCACATGATCAATTGTCTATACTTTGTTTGTCGCCAAATATGGAGTTATACAGAATACATTTATTCGACTGAAGTGCATTCTTAAATTTCAAATACATGATATATTTACTTGGAAGAGGTGTGTGATCTTTACTGACAACAGTCACTCTTGAGCCATCTTCCTCAATGTTTTCTTGCAAAAAAAAATATTTGTTTGTAGCGTTGCTGGGTTGTACCACCATTTTTCTGTAAATGTATCAAAGTAATCAACGGTTATTCATACATCCAACAGTATTATTGAAGCAACAAATGTGATAAGAAGATATCAACTAATTTTTTTTGGGGGGAGGGGGTGGTTTTGGGGTGGTTTTGGGGGGTTTTTTTGTTTTGTTTTGTTTTTTTGTTGTGGGGTGTATTTTAAAAAACGTTAATAATCAATACTTGCCTCATATCAACAAAAATATTCATTGAGATCTTCTGATCTAGGACATTTTCAATGGATAACCACTTTGTTATATCTGCTGTTGATTTATTGGTGAAGAACTCCATCGCCCAAAGTTCCTGTCCGTACTTGTTGAGGGCTAATATTTTTACCTATTTAGCAATATATTTCAACTATATATATATATATATATATATATATATATATATATATAGCATAGGGAAATTTACTATATTGGAGCTCCACATCCGCCCCTGCCGGGGCTTGAACTCACGACCTCTGGAGCCCAGTCTCCTAGCAATGAGCGGCCAACGCGCTAACCACTCGGCCATCTAGGCAAGCCAAAAATCTTGCTTTCGATGACGAACAGAACCTAGCGCGCTGGTCGC
>WFKH01010211.1:3078045-3096863 GCA_016163765.1 Magallana hongkongensis
CTTTACCAGATTATTTCTTAAAACTTAACAAACTTAAAACTTTACCAAAGTAGAGCACGAGTGTTCAATATTCGTACATAAATAATTGATAAAGACCATTACTGCGAATTACAGAATACCTGTAGCGTTTTCATTAGCTTGCTGGATTGCTCAAAAAGGTATTTAATTTGATCGCCAGATATCACATCAGGTCTGAATCCAGGTCTTGTAGTTACTCAAGTGTAGATTACTTTTTCACATTACACCCCACAAGATATGAAGCTCTGCCTTTCTGTTTACTAAAATATGACTGAAAGGTAACTAAAAAGTGACTGAATGGCAAAGCTATACCATTCAGTCACCTTTTCAGACCTTTCAGTTAACATTAAGTTGATTGAATGGCAGAACTTCATTTTGTGCCCATTCATATTGCACAAAGAAAACCTCTAGAACACTCACTTCTATTGTTAGCTTTCTACACATAATCTTTTGAAAAGAATGTTCACTTTGACAGCACTGGATTCTTTAGCATCAGTTCTGTTCAGAATAACTTGAAAAATATTTCAGAAATGTAATTCAAAGACATTTCTCAAGAAACTCAAGGGAAACTTATTCAAGTATAAGCTTAAAAAGAATGAAAAATTTTCCTGAAAAAATCATTAATGACATTTTGGTTTCTTAATTACTGGTACAGCATACAGCACAAATAGTATTTTTATGCAGTGGCTGCTTAATTAGTTCAAACTGTAGGAATAATATTGAAAAAAACAGGATATTATTCCCAACAAAGAAACCCTCTAAATATGCAAATTTTACTCGATAAAACTAACTTTATTGATGTCATAACTGAGTAATCAGATGACCTAGATTTAAACCTAATGTGATACCTGGCTGACCAAATTGTATACCCTATTAAGCAATCCAGCAAGCTATTGAAATCTCTACCGGTATTCTTAAATTCGCTGTAAACAGTTCTCTTTTAGTAATATAGCATTTTTCACAATAGAAAAGTGTTTTTATATATCTTGAATTATCTTCTATTTTTCCATAGAAGCACAAAGGACTATTAATATTTCAACCAGTGCTATAACTCTCATATTCACATATTCCTGCACATAATATAAAATAAAATACACTCAACACATAGAAATTCACTATATTTCAGTTTGAACTCTTGACTTGCAAAACCAACTTTCCTAACAGTGCGCGGTCAGTGTGTTTACCCTTCGGCGATTAAGACAAGATTTCTTTGTGCAAATCTTGAATGGTTCAAGAGATAGAAGATAAAAACGTTCAACAGTTGAGACAGCACACTTGATATTTTGATGTGGAAGTCTTTGGTGTAAGTGAACACTTGTAATAACAGTTCATATACCATACTTCAGAGATGTTTTTTCTCTCCAGTGCTGCTCTATCCACACCATAATTTCGTCCTACAAAATAGCTTTAATCTTAGAATTTTATTCAGTTGTTCATAATCAAGGTCATATTTTGCGAGGACTTCTACTTCAACGCTCTTAAAATGACATTTTGAATATATATTGAACGGTTCAATGGTTTTCTTCGCTTTAAGATATATGGAAGGAAATAATAAAGTATTTTACTGAGATAAATGTGTTTATTTAGCCTTTATCAGATGAAGTTTTATTTTCTTTGATATGCTTAGAAATAATGTAAAGATACCCACCGGTATTGAATAATATTGCCTCACAGTAATTGTCGTTTGTTAAACAGACACACTAAAATGAAAAGATTAGGAACAATAAAGAAACAAATTATGGCTCATTTTCACATTTTCAGGTTTCATGTCTAACGCCATACTAAAATATTGCTTAGAAATTTTGTTGGTTGTGTGATGTTAGCTACAGCTTTACAGTTGGTACCTAAAAAAAATTGTACATAGAATGTTTATATTAACAAGAGCCCCATGGGCCCCATTGACCACATTGCTTACCCAGCCAATATTTTTTGTGTCTCTTTCTAAATTTCAAAATATAAAAATATTAAAAAAACACCCAAAATTTTCACATATTCCAAATATTTCTATGTTGATCTTTGAATTCTTGTTTGAGCCCTAGTTATGCGTGGGGTCACAGTGTATCAATTTTCACAAACTGTAGCCTTGTAGTTCTTGAGAAAAGTTTTTAACATTTTTTCACTTTGTATTTCCATTAAATTTTGAGCCCCTTCAGGTCCCCACTATTTTTCTGGGGTCACGGTTTGAACAATTTTGAATTGACACTGTAAATGAATGCATCTATACTATATTCACAAATATTAGCACAACAGTTCTTGAGAAAAGATTTGTTTAAACATTTTTCACTTTATATTTCTATTGAACGTTGAACCCCTTTTGGTCCCCCAGGATTTGTCTGGGGTCACGGTTTGAACAATTTATCATTCAACCAATTTAACTTGTAATACTGGGCATTTTAATGTAGATAGAACTGTTTTTATGACGAATATACATTCGTTAGAGTCCCATATATAAATGATTATTGTGATATTATTTGAATTCACCCCTGTATCTTTCTGCCATACTCGTTTGAAATCGGTTGCTTAAAGAAGATAATTCACTGGCTTTGCCCAAAAGATGGCGGTCAAGGAATATTCCTCTGACGGATATTACGTCATATGAAAACTTTCTATTGATGATATATGAACTGTTTACATTAAAAAAAACAATTTCAACGATTAATAAAACATCATTATCACAAAAGCTGGATTGTATTTGACGTCAAAGAAACGCCACAAAGAGAGGATGCACCACAGCCAAATAACATGCTTAAAATAGGTTGTTTTCCCTCGGACTGAAATGTCACACTTTCATTGGTTTAAACATGGCACGTGACAGCCGGGTATTATTACTTATTAGGTTTGGTACTGAATGACTACAGAAATATATCATTTTTATCAATTTCATAGAAAGCGAAGGAAAGTCTGATCAACCCGGTATAATTACGTAATCAGTCAGTAACAACCTAATATGTGTTTTGTTTTCTCGAGGACTATCAAGTGAGACTTATATTCACAAGAAGCGCTGATTTACGCGAATCCATGTAAAAGTGGCCTTACATCTCGTTCAATTTTACACAATCAAATTCTTCAAAATTCTCATTCTCACCTTTCACCTTTTAAATAGCCTTCGAAAATCTTTGCTGCTCTCTTATTCACTTTCAATGTTTTGTTGCTATAAGATTTAAGTTTAAAAGATTTAAGTTTAAACGTTTTCGGGCGAATCGGGATGGTCAATGAAATTGATCAACCCGATTTGCCACGTCGTCCATGATCAACCTGATATATTTCCGTAGTCAGTCAGTAACAAACCTAATGAGTAATAATATGTATAGAGGAGGCACAACAGGAAAATTGCATACCCAGAAAGATACAAAGAGAGGTTGCACTATAAACACAGAGTTTGCTCAAAATGTTACGCTCAAACAATATTAAAGCTCACTGTTTTGTTCTCCAATATGTATGAAGAATAACAGCCACATCCTTCGAAGCATCTGGTAACAGATTCCTCATCCATCAGGATTGGAAAATATGCAATAGCGTCTATAAAAATTACTTTCATATGCCAATATCACATTAAACAAGAATACATTTTTTGGTATTTTATTAATATAACAGCTCCATTTTATATAAATACAAACTGATGTTGAAAATTGATAAAATGTTTTACAATGTCTAAATATTGCGGGACAAATCTTTGACCTAAATCAAACGAAAATGTTCCACAACGAATTTTAATAATGTTACCTTTATGGGGAAGTTTGTACAATCTATTCAATTCCAGAGTTGAACAGTTAATATTATGTTGTTTTTTCTGGAAAAAAAATTAAATCATAAAAATCATCAAATCTATATTGAACAAACAGGCCGAGGGGAAATTTAAATGAAATTTAAACAGGATTTTCAAGCGATTTTATATAATCTTTGTTTACCATTAAACATTGATTTTACACATCATTCTTGAAACATTTCTTATGATTACTCAAGCGTCATATTACAAAATATCGATCATTTATCAACACTGTAATCCCCTTTTTTAAATAGTCAAAAAAAATTCCAAGATATAAAAAAAATCACGCCTTGCTATCAGCAGATGGTCATACGTGAACTTGAAGGAACTTTCAATGCGTAAAGAAAAAACTCTAGAACTTTACATGAAGATAAACTATTTAATTTCTTCGTTTAAAAGAAAGTACTAACTTATCAGGCATAAAATCGGTGTGCCAAGAGCTTTTATACTTATCATTTTTATGAAAAGCTATATAACTCTTTCAAAGTGATGTTTTGAACTTCAACAAAGTTGTCATTTTTAGGCCCTTTTAACACCCTCAAGCAGTAAAAAAGTGAGCCTCCGGACCATAAATTTTAATTTGTAATTTCTATTTTGAACATGTAAACGTAAAGACTTTAACATTTCAATGAAAATGAAAATGTTACAGCTAAAGGGCTGTTTTCAGCTTTCATCCCTCCGAACCCCTTTTCTTTTTTAATTTAGTCCCAGAACCTTTTCTGATTTGCGCATTAGATCCCTTATTTAAAGGTGAATATAAACACATTTTAGAAAACTGTTTGAAAAAACGATGAAAGTTACATCGAATTCACGCGTGTAACAAGCGTGAAATCGATTTAAAAACCGCCATAAACTTTCAACGACTTAATAAACCGGAAGTAATCAACATTTTCAATTAAAACTTTTTTTGTAACTTTTTTCACCCCCCCCTCCCTTTTCAAAGTTTGAGCTCTAATATATCGAAAACAGTAAAGGATATAAAAATGTTACCACTTACGTGTATGTTTTCGTTAAATTTGACCAGATGAATCTAATTCTAAAATTTCAGTGGTTTAATCTTAATCAAAACAACATAGATATATGTTTTATTTAGATTTCAAGCACCTATCTTGCGAAGACCGGAAGTATAAAAACCGGAAGCCCAAAACCTTACATACGTGTGACATTGAGATTTGCTATAAGTCTATGGCATTATCATTTCAATATCTCTTTCTGTTTTCTACAAAATCGCTGACGAAAGTCTGTCGAGAATAATAATAAAACGGAACGAAAACAATAGGTTTTCGACCTAATTAGTTCAAAAGCGAATATTATTACCGACAATTTGTTATTACAGTTTAAAAAACAAGTGAAAAGCTGTCAATGTGACAGCAAATCGGGTTTTCTTTTAAGTGAACTGTATCCATAATCCATTTGTCAACCCTGAATTGATAACATTACCTATCCAGAGAAATGGAGTACCCTATATGCAATATTCTACGAGAAAATGACTTAGTTCAACAGCTGGTTTTTTTCATAAATTATCAAAAATCAAAATCCAAGTAATATGCACATCTCTGATATAGGTCTAATTGATCTGCAAAATAACAACTTCCTATCTTGAAAGCTGTAGGAGGAGTTATCCGTACAATATGGGTACCCTTTTGGCAGCCGCCCGCCCGCCATTTTCACCATTTCAATAACCGGATTTTTCCTTTGGAAAACCCGGTTAAAAACGATATACATGTATTGCATTAAACATATACCGAACCGATACCTTAATCAATAAGAAACCGGAGCAGTTGCATTTTTTTCCATTGTCGTTATTACTAGATGTTCGGGTAACTGAAAAAAAAAAAAAGAAAAACTACGGTTCAGATAGTCTTTGCAACATAAAATGATATTTTATAACAATATGTTTCTCGTGACACTTTCAGTTTTATTTCTAAAGTGAATTAAAAAAAAAAAAAACATTGCTGCTTTGTATGTAAAACAATTTAACATGTTATTAACATTTATTTTAGAATTACGCATATAGGAACATTTCTCAAATAGGATGAAAACCATCAAGTGTACAATGTAACCCTACGATTGGAGTGCTATTAACTAATTTAACGAAGTTTATAGCCTCGCCCTGTATTTAGTTAAACAACCCGAAAAACTTCCATAAACAGCCAGTAACAAACCTAATAAGTAAATTGTTTTGTCGAAAACACAGTTACTTAGTATATTAATCAATTTAAAAAAGTTTAATGAAAAAGACGTTACAGCTGCCATGTCGTCGTTTATCATTTGTTCGTGTCGTCATTTATGTCCTAGGCGAATCAAATTTACTTTAAAACTTTTAAATTAAAACACAAAAATTGAAAAAATGATTTTTAAAACAACATATCAACTTAAATTTTGTGATAATATTGCTGCCCCCAAAAAAATTTTTATTAAAAAACAAAAAAAAATACATATTTCGAATTTCCTAAGAAATCGACATTTGTCAGTAATAAAATTCAAACATGTAATAAAACAATATGTTGACGGTGTGATAGAAATATGATATTTTGAATGCCGGAATAAAAACAATGCATAAAGTAGATAACGATCTCATTTTCACCCCAAATTGGTACATTTATAATAAATAATAATCATTTATGAATGTTGCTAAGTGTTTAATAAGAGATAAATCATTTTACGAGGGCTGTCCAAACAGTTCGTTGACAATGGCGGGTTTTAATTGTAAATGGATTTATATAAACAATATGTAGACCAAAATGTTTTTGCCTGTTTAGACAATTTATATACAATGATAACTCTAATATAAGAATGAACACTGCTCTTATTTTTATACATATACTTTAATTTAGTCTATATTAAAATATTGCAAAACGACCTGAAAAGGGAGTGTTATTTAGAATTAATTTACATGTGTCTTCGATTGGTATAAAAACAACTTTTGTAACTTATATGGGGACATATAGATCATCTTAATTTAATGTATTGATGTATTTGGATTTATTGCAAAAGTTGTTATACAGAGTGGTTTTTATTTAATCTTATTCTACATTTAGAAGCTAATGACTCTGATAATATATTGATAATGTATTAGAACTCTTTATTTACTGTGTTAAAAGTATTTTTCATATCTAAAATTTAAAATGCACATTATAAATTGTCTATACTTTGTTTGTCACCAAATATGGAGTTATACAGAATACATTTATTCGACTTAAGTGTATTCTTAAATTTCAAATACATGATATATTTACTTGGAAGAGGTGTGTGATCTTTACTGACAACAGTCACTCTTGGTTGTACCACCATTTTTCTGTAAATGTATCAAAGTAATCAACGGTTATTTATACATCAAACATTATTATTGAAGCAACGAATGTGTAAAGAAGATACCAACTAAATCATTCGGGTTGGTTTGGTTTTTTGGGGTCTTTTTTTTTTTGTGGATTGTATTTTAAAAACGTCAATAATCAGTACTTGCCTCATATCAACAAAAATATTCATTGAGATCTTCTGATCTAGGACATTTTCAATGGATAACCACTTTGTTATATCTGCTGTTGATTTATTGGTGAAGAACTCCATCGCCCAAAGTTCCTGTCCGTTCTTGTTGAGGGCTAATATTTTTACCTCATATATATATAAATATATATATATATATATATATATATATATATATATATATATATATATCAGTAGCTATTATCGTCATAAAAACTACTTGTACTACTTTTAGTTTTGAAAATAATGTTATTACTGGCCTTTTCTTTTTGGTCTCCTATATTTTGTAATATTATTATTCTTTACGAAATAACAGCAGGTTAAAAAGTTCACCAGGATATGAACTTAGTTGGTTACGTGATCAAATTCTGTGAAGCCCAAAGGGCTTCTCAGAAGATTTGATCACGTACCAACCAACTTCATATCCCGGTGAACTTTTTAACATTGCTGTTTATTACTTATATTTACATTTGAAAAAAAAATTGTTCAAAATTGTTGAAATTAACGAGATTTTATGTTATTGTAAACATACAATCCAAGCGAGAAGCGACAAGCGCTTACTATGATCATTGTGACGTCTTGAAAAAGTTCATACAGAATTGAACGTTGTCGCTGTTCTATAGGTTCATATAAGGAAACATATTTGCAAATGTAAATATACAAATATATTGTCCAAGTTTCTTCCGTAACTATATTGTTTACATGGCAATTTTGAATAGTTGTGTACGTAAGGAGACCTTGCAAGTTTCTGAAATTTGTTTCTAATCCTTTTTTTTTTTTGTACTATAAACTATGTTGAAATCAAACCAAGCATTTGTTCTCTCTGAGTTCTTTTCCTTGAAGTACTAAATTTGTTCACCATAATTTAGGATCACCATCATAGTCACCTCTTAATAATTCTTCCTAAATGTTGAGTTCTTTTTTTTTCACTGTTTTCTCCCTTGATCACTCTTCTTACACAATGTAAACAATATTTTACGCATCAAGACGAGAAAGGGGTGTATCGATGCCATCACTTCAAAACTGTCCAAATGTGATTTATTTTGTATTACATTTCGCTGAATTATTCATATTTGTAAATACCTGAAGGTCAATATTTATTAAACGAAAAAATCCATAGATTTGATTTATTTCTTGAAAATCCCCCTGTACATTGTATCGTTGAATATTGCTGCCAAAAAAAATTCGAGTCTTGTGAGGTTTTCGTTGTAATTGATAAATAATAAAAGTTGTTTTAAAAAAGTGTGAGGTTTTCCGAGAACTCGCAAACGGATAAAAGATGTCAGATTTCTCTAAATTGATTAATTTTCTTATGCGATCATTCTTGTCAATTGCTATGTATAAAAAGAGGGAATATGAAAGAAATGAAGAAAAGTTGCACTTCTGGTATTACCGGTATATCGATTCAACTGACAAAAGTTAACGAAAACAGAAACTGGGGACTGCGGGGTATTGGAATGGGGTCCGGGGTATTAAAAAAGCAGGCAGAAGAGAATAAAAGCAGTTAAAACAATGGCCAAACCATGCGTGTAGAATTAATTTACAAATCTACTATTAGAATTTTTAATGTTTTATTGAAGCATTCAGTGTTTAAAACAGTATTTTTATATCATTTTTAAAGATAAGCTAACGTTCTGTCATCAGAATGATTGCTCTTATATGTTCCATATATAACTAAAATAAAGCAAATCTGATCAAAAGTCAAGTTCACATTAGATATGAAACATAGAAGTCTATCAATGCTTTTTTGCGAGTAACCTTAAACAATGGTTCTTGTTATATTCTTTCAAGTGCAAGAAGCGGGCCAGTAATTAACAAGTAGGCCTGTATTTTTTGGATATTGTTTGCCGAGCACGTTGTGTCGGGAGAAGGAGGGGTTGATCCGCGCCAGATAAAGTAAGTGTGTTCTGCGCTCTCTATACTGTATGTTCCCAATTAATGTTACAAACAATGGCATGTTTCTGTTGATTGCAGCCGTCTAGAGTGAAAGTCGTAAGAAATTCTATTGATCGAGTTTCAATATGGGTTTCCGTCTACTACTTAATAAGCATAACTAAGAGGTACTAAGGTACATTTCTGAGATACAATTATCTTTGTATAATCGTAGAATATTCATAACAACATCGTTTAGTTTTTTGGTTAAGAGTTAGAGTAAAGTCGGACACAGTTGTTCTCGTCTGTGTTATGGGCCATGGGCCTCTTATTTCTAATGCGTTTTCTAACAATTCTACCACTACTTTTTCTACTACTACTACTACTACTACTACTACTACTTTTACTACTACTACTACTACTAGATTATATTAGTACTGTGATAAGTTATATACTTCTTTTCAGGATGCAGAATGAAATCTCCTTGGAAGTACTGTTTGACCGCGATCCTTCTGGTGTACATAGTCAGTATATATTATATTCACTCTCAGGTCTACG
Source organism: Magallana hongkongensis (assembly GCA_016163765.1). NCBI lineage: Eukaryota > Metazoa > Mollusca > Bivalvia > Ostreida > Ostreidae > Magallana > Magallana hongkongensis. The sequence goes on from WFKH01010211.1 coordinate 3,087,746, forward strand.
AACGAGTCGCCCGAGTAAATGATAACCATCAAAATAACCAGATTAGCCAACATCGTCACATGACTGCTAAACAGACATTACCAAACACCCGACACTATTCTGTCAATTCATTCGGCAATGTCTCCTTTTCAAGCCTTAATATCGCTCCAGACAAAACCTTTACCGCATGGTCAAAAGCAAAGTCTTCCTTCTGTGACGATACTTTTATAGGCTATGATAATTTATTTGCTCACTTAAGCAATGCTTTTTTGGATCCTTCATTCAGTTCGGATCCTTTAGGAGGCAAGGCTATTGAAAGCGTGCTAAATCAGCCAGATGAGAGGAAGTTCCTTGTCCTAAAAATTGGATATTTCCAAATCAACTGTGAAGATGATGAAGTATTTAAGTACAGGTTTAAACATGGAGATCATTTAGTGAACTGGATCTCGGTCCTAAGACCTGCCTTATTGTCAACGTCTTGTGAGTACATCAACACTATGACTATCGCTGTGACTAGATACGAGTATGCCAATATCTATCACACAATGACAGACTGGTATAATGCATTCCTCATGCTCTTGTTCTTCAATGTTCAGAATTTAAGCCCCAATATTTTGTTTGTTGATAGCCACCATTAGGAGGATTAGACACGGTTTGGACAACTTTGTTCGGAAGAGTTGTGCGAGCTGGTCAACTGAAACAGGTACTACACTTCGATACTCTTATATGGAACATCCAAGGTTATAAAAGTCCCATGTATCATCACGATCTTCCATCTATTCCACACATTGAACCATTTAGATTATTTTTCCTTGGAAAACACAACATTCCAGACAACAAAATACTGAACTGTGATAAATTATTGATTCGTTTTTCTTTGGAGGCGTGATTATGTTCCTCATCCTAGAAATCCAAAAGGAATTGTGAGTCGCAAAGTCAAAAACGAGAAAAAAATTGAAGATTCCTTCGCTAAGTTGTACCCCAACTATTTTATTGTCAGTCTTCAGACGGGAAATATGAGTATGTCTGGCCAGCTATCTGCCATTGTTAACACGGACATTCTGATAGGCATGCACGGGGCGGGCCTTACACTGGCACTATTCATACCCAAACACGCAGGACTCATAGAGATCTACCCCAAATATTGGTCTTCTGACAACGCCAATTTTAGGGCCATTGCAAGATTGCGAAATCTTCATTACATTCAATGGCAGAATGGGGACAGGGAAAACGAATTCACAGATCATTACACTTATGTTCCTCCTTCTGTCAATCACAGATTGTTGTCTAATACTATATCAAATATGTGGAAGACTAAAAAAGGGCAAAGCTAGTTCTTGCAATCAACAAAGTTTACAGCTTTAATGTATCAAAATTGACAAATTTCAATAATGTCTATGCAAACAACGTTTTCCATTATATAAATAGTGAGTAAGGGGATATGGTAGGGGAGAAAGAATTATTTTGTGTAGAATATATATATGAGGCTGCCCTGTCGCCGGATGCAGAATCTCTGTTAAACGTTGATCTTTTTATAGTTATTGTTTACAAGTATAAAAAGAATAGACATGTATAACTGTTGTAAATGAATTTACAAAGAGCTTTCAAATTGTCCAGTCAACAAAATTCTAACTGAATGGTCTTTGAAGGTGACAAGGTGGAAAAGCTATGTCATTCAGTCACTTTTCAGTTACCTTCAGTCAGATTTTAGTTGACTGAATGTCACTGTTAACGTTAATGTTCTGAATATTATTTAAAGTTTACTCCATTAATCCATTATTAGTTACAATTTATTTTATTTTGCATATATTTACATTTGCAAATATGTTTCCTTATATGAACCTATAGAATAGCGAAAACGTTCAATTCTGTATGAACTTTTTCATGACGTCACAATGATCATAGCACGCGCTTATCGCTTGTCGCTTGGATTATTGTAAACATAAAATCTCGGTAATTTTAACAGTTCTGAACGATTTGTCTTTTTCAAACGTAAATATAAGTAATAAACAGCAATGTTAAAAAGTTCACCGGGATATGAAGTTGGTTGGTACGTGATCAAATCTACTGAGAAGCCCATCGGGCTTCACAGGAATTGATCACGTGACCAACCAACTTCATATCCCGGTGAATTTTTTAAATTGCTGTTTATTTCTTAATTAAACTGAGTCATGACATGAATTCACTTGATATGTGATATTTCTGTGTGATATATTATTCCGTTTAGAGTATGCTTTCCCACTCTCTAAATTTTTATATGACTTTTGTAAAATAAATTAATCCTACAGAAATGGCAGCATTTCGTTTCAAAAATCTTTCGTGGCATGATTGTTATCGTTATTGTTTTTGTTCGTATAGTTCATAAAGTGTTAGAACCGCATTTCAAGCCAGGATTTCTACCAAATTTTCATTTTTTTTTCTCATTGAAACAGATTATATTTATATTTATCGATCGATCATCAAACCAATCATAGATTGGTAAGAGTATATAACATTCCAGATATGTGGGTTTATGTCAGATGGCTGATATTTACTATGTCTTTTTACCTGCTTGGTTGAGGTTTTCATGAATTTTATTGCATTAGAAAATAAGTGTATATATTTTTGTTGATGCATAAGGTATTATGATTACGCGTGTGCGATTGATTTTATATGCTTATTGTTTTCCTTGTATTTAGTATATAATTCAGTACATCCTTTTATATTTTGATGTTTTTTTTATAGTGTTGTTACCGAAAAAAAGAAAAATGTATTTTTTTATGTTGATTTAATTCCATTACGCCATATTATTATCAAATGAACAGGAACTTCTAGTGTTGTATCGTTTTCTCTCTAAAGTGACTAAGTTTTGTGACCTCTGATCACTATCAATCTTATAAATACCAAGGTGATTATACTAGACTATATTATCCGATGTTTTCCTTGCTTTTCTCTAAGGTTTTATGCAATAAACTTATTGTTCCATAACAAATATTCCGATTGATATTTACGAAGTTACCAAATAACCTAATGTGAGTTAATTATCCTGAAGAATTTATAATAGATGCAAGTACATAATTTTTTCTTCTTATGTCCGTCAGTTAAAATGTGGTTACAAAGAATTCTTGAGATAAATGTTCTCTCTGCTGTTTGAATGCTGTCAAATCAGTAAGAGTATTAATTCACAGTTGAATTTCCTTTTAATGGAATCAGTAGCTGTGCATTCATTTGATGATTTAAAAAAATATTACGAGATCAAATGTTAGTGGGATTGTGTATCAGATGATCACCTTTTGCATTGAATGATATTAAAACATATCAAGTTACATTATTGTTCGGCGATTTGCCTGTTTGGCGTCTTAAATTTCATAATTATTTCCTGTAATATAGCCTAACAATAGGCCCATGAGCCACATCGCTCACAAGAGCAAAATAGCCTGATAAAATCAGCTTTATAGAGTCATATACAAAATATCTGGACAATATAGCAGTTTAAAAAGATTTTCAAATTTTTCTTCAGATATTCTTATGTAAAACATTGAGCCCCTTAGTAACAGGATGATTTTATAGTCATATCACATATTGAGCATTGCAGTTCTCAAGTAGATCTTAAATAACTGTTTATTTATATATAAACCTACATCAAACTTTGAACCTCTTGTGTGGCCCAAGAATTTTCCAGGGGAACCAATCTAAACAATTAAGAATTAACAATATGCCAAAATGTTTGGATTTAAGTACATGTAATGCCATATATTATAACATTAGAGTTTATGAGAATAACTTAAAAAGAATTCTGATGTAAAAATTGGACCCTCCAATGTGGCCCAAACCTAACCCCGAAGATCATGTCTTTGACAAACTTGAAACTACACTTTCCTAGGTTGCTTTCAGTAAAGTTATAGCTTCTCTGACTCGTTAGTTTTTGAGAAGAATATTTTTATAAAGATTTTTTTCTCTATATATTCCTATGTAAAAATTAGACCCTCCATTATGGCCCCATATCTACCCCCAGGGATCATGATTTTAAAAATCTTGATTCTACACTACCTGAGGATGCTTCCACAGAAGTTAAAGCTTTTCTGGCCAATCGGTTTTTGAAAATATTGTTTTAAAAGATTTTTTTTAAATATTCCTTTGTAAAAATTCTTCATTATTTCCCTTTGAAAGAAGGCGTTGTCCTTCATTTTAACAAACTTGAATCCCCTTTACCTAGGAATGTTTTGTGCCAAGTTCAATTGAAATCGGCCCAGTGGTTCTGGAGAAGAAGTCGAAAAAGTAAAAAGTTTACAGACAGACAGACGGACAGACAGAAAGGCGGACGCCGGACAAAAAGTGATCAGAATAGATCACTTGAGATTTCAGCTCAGGTGAGCTAAAAACAGTTAAAAGATATTGCCATTATAACTTCTTCATTGCACATACAGATTTTTGGCAACTTATACATGTAATCTTTATTATATCCCTTTGTAATTAACTTTTGCGTTAAAATAGGTAAATTTCATTTCCTAATAATCAAAATTAAATTTGTTGCCCGTTTATATATATTAGCAACGATTCTTAATTTATGACGATTTGATCTATGAAAATACATACTAGTACTTCTTATATAGAGCTATTCCCAACACCTTGGCCAGTAAGGCAAGTTTAATTACACGTGAGTTCTGATGTTCTAACGAAAAGGGAAAAAAAATGGAAAGTTGCGTATAAAAGTAGCAACAATTTAACAGGATAAAAATCACATGTATTTTTGACAAGTATTTGTAACGAACAAACAACAGAGGATTACGCTATAAACTTTTTAAAACAAAAGGAAAGTGTTATAAATGTTCGTAAATTCTTATTTTTACTCAATATTCAATTTTTCATATAAAAAACCCAGCAATATCAAAGTTATCAATAAATCAGAGTGAGACTACTTATCATTGAGTATTTTCATAAAACAATCAAGGTGCTTAAATGAACTTCATATTGTAAAGTACGTATGTCAGCTTTATCATCAAAGATGCTACGGCTTCAGTTGTTTGAAAGCAATATGGTAAACAAATCTAATATTTAGAAATTCTTTGATAATTTTGTTTTCTACTTAACCATGACCTTTACCATAACAACATTTCTATTCAATGTTGACGACGTTCGTTAGTCCGTGCAGCAAGTGACATATTTAAAACCTTTATGATTTTACCAAGAACTACATTATATTGGTACATATTCTTTTATATTGAAAACAATTCCAAAACCTCGACTCATATGGTGTTGTCTGCGAAAAAGGAGTCTTAAAATTTTTGTATAAATTACTTAATCTAGATATGATCTGATTGATCCTCAATGATTAGTTCATACATGCACCTTTTGTGTACAAAATGAAAAATAATTCTCAGATTCATAGCTGATCCAGACTGATAATATTTGTTTAGATTAAAACAAAATTTAATCAGGGCGTTTAAACGTATTTAGGGTAAAATACAGCCAGGTTTATAACGTATTAAGGGGTAATACACATAGGACGAGCAAAATCACTTAGAATCGCAAAGCACAAAGTATTCTTACTAATTTAATAATATTTATTCTCTGTGAAATAAGTCATACAAGTAATCATTAACTATCGATAAAATAGCATTAATTAAGTAAGGACATGAAAGGATGATCTTTATTTAGAACAGCTTTGTGTCGGTAAGAGACAGGTGATCATATGAATGATTCTGTTGGCAAATTTGGATATTGAATTTCGAATTTAAAATCTCCTATTTCGAATCTCGAATGAGCCTTCTGGGCTTTTGTATCATAGAGTCCAGTTCAAGCCATGTAAAGGCAAATCACATCACCCAATAACCATTTAAAAACCTAATATAAAGAACGACAATCCTTCTTAAACTCTATCAGCAGCCGTTCCATCCTTAAACCAAACCTCAACCCGAACATACAAATTATCAATTTCATTGATCTGCCTATGAAATGTCCATTTGGTGCACTCTATGGTTTAATTAAAACATTATGCAATCTTTATTCTAATTTAACAATCTTTTATTTTGAAAAAAGGGACACAAAAATCGTAGTTATAAAATATGTAGACTTGACTGTGTGAAATTTTCTTTTTGAAATAATTTAATTGAGTTTAGTCTTAAGTAAAATAACATATAATGCATTGAAGAAAATATGTAGTATTGTTGATCAATGACCTTGTTGTAGAATACAAAAAACCAAACCATGCTTTAAACATTTATAATAGAGACATTCATTGATTAAGAATTATAATAATGAATCGTTTATAAATCATTTATTTCACCAATAAACCACGTCAAAAACCCAGAAAATGGTAATTAAAAGGGCATGGTTATGATTTTTTCTCAAACTTTAATTATTATGTTTTTAATACTTACAGTGCTTTATTAAGGTATTCACACTTGTGAGTCAAAAATTTTAATGTTAGTCGTCAATATATAAGCCAGATACAGAGCTAACATCTTTATTACCTAAAAAAGGCTCGTGCCATGGTTTTGTTTACATCTAGGTTGCTGAAGAGAAAAACAACATTATTGAAAACAATATAAGGAGTAAAAACACTAGAAAATATTGAATTATGTTCATTTTAAACTTGCAGATAGAGATATCTAAGGTAAATAAAGCTTTTACCTGTATATAAAACCGAAAACAGCAAAAACATGGCAAGAGCTTTGTTTACATTAGCAAAGAAATGTGAGTTCTGTATCTCGTTATCTTGAGTATTGACATTGGCTGACCATTTGGAATTAAGCATTATAAACAATAAAAATGGAAAATCAATCTTTGAAAAAAAAATCTTGACCATGCCCTTTTAAAGTCATCTTTTTATCAGTACTTTTATAATATTTAAAATATTTGTTCGATTAAGATAAAACTAAAACAATCGGGTAAAATAGCGTTAGCCGGTTCAGTCACATTTTCACCAATACGTGTGTACATACCTTAAATTTACTCCGTAAAAACCAAGGAGATTTCCTTCTTATATGAGGTACCTTAAGATTACTACATTTTGTTGGATATGAGTTTTTAAAATACTGATGAAATAATTATACTCATTATAACTGCCACAATGCAGTGAGGATTCCTCTGTTGTTTTTATATATTGCGGCTGTTTTTCATAGTATTTAAGATTTAAGGTCAAGATCTAGTAAATGAAAGATGCCTATAAGTTTATGAAATTCAGTATAAAAGTTCTTTCAACAATGCTTCATATCAATAACTTTTTTGAAAGGGTGTACCGTGGCTTAATCTTTTGGAAAACAGAATGAAAAACCATGTTTTTAACTGTCAATTTCTATTCTCGAAGTTTTGTCCATTTTGATAAATAATATCTAGAATGCCTACAGCCTCTCCAAAATCGGCATCAAACAAGGTCTTGACATTCCCTTTAAAATGATGTCAAATTAAATATAGGTATCGGGATTACTTTTTCCATGATTTAATATAGAATGTCAAGAAACTGTTTTATTTTCTACATAAATCCTTTAAAACCGTAAAGTACCGGAAAAATATTTAACAAATCAATTATGACGTCATAATGGTTCAAGCACCAAAAAGACACCCTGGGATCATTTACTAGAACTTGACCTTAAATCTTCACTTGAAATGACAATCGATTGCAAAATTGCCAATCAGTCAATCAAAACTCAATTCGACCATTTAATTGGTTACTAGTATCAAAATACGCACATTTGTGACACTTTTTTATTAACTATTATAAAAATCACATAAAGCAAAGTAAGACTATTCTTTTTATGTGTAAATTAGAATATAAGATAGATCGTTTTATTATAACATGTATAACTATTCATGAAAAAAATTAAAACAACGATGAAACATTAGTAAATTAATTTTACTGACCACAGATCACAATTTCGTAGTTAAATCAACTGGTATAGATATCAGTTTCTAACAAGAGGCCAATAGACCTTAACGGTCACCTGAGTACCATAGCCCATACACAAAATTGTCGAGGAGTCTCATAAATGCATTTAATTGAGTTTCATAATGGATTAGAAGATTAAAATAATGTAATGACATCCACCTCCCTGCCTGAAATCTTTTGGAAAGGACCCTTAACCCTATAGTTTAGACTTGAAGACACAAGACTTGAAGCTCTTAACAGAGTGTATGACATACTATAGAAGAGGTGCCCAGATTCCATTCAATTTATTTATCACACGTATGTTAACTTACAAAATAGGTTTTATATTTATATGTTTTCATAGATAAACTAAAACAAGGTGGTTTGTATACTACTTTTTACTTTACTATTAACAAGTCTATTTGTTTATCTTAAAAAATTTAAAAACTGTTTTTGTTTCAAATGATAAATATACTTGCATAACTATTTTGATCATACAGCTTTATAATTACATTCTATTTAATGATTTATTACTAAATATGAACAAGCCAAGGAAGATAACTCCATTATGAAGAAGCAAGGGAAGATAATTCCAGTAACTGTTATAATCCTCTTCCCTGAACTCTTTTCAAATGCTTTCACAATATCTTATCAATAACTTTGATTGACAGCTTCATTATTTTTCTATATTCAATGATTAATTAGTAAATATGAACAAGCTAAGGAAGATAACTCCATTAGGAAGAAGCAAGGGAAAATAACTCCATTAACTGTTTACCCCCCCCCCCCTTCAACTCTTTCCAAATGCTCTCCAAATGCTAGGTCCTGAGCCCTGACCTAGGGGGTCATGAATTTCACAATTTAGGTAGAGGAGTTCATAACCATGCATTCAGTTTTTTGCCCACTTGTGTGGGAGTAAAGATTTTTAAGATGTAATAAATTTTTACTATATGGCTATATTGGCCCCACCCTAGGGCCTAAACCCCTGTCCCAGGGGTCATGAATTTCAAAATCTAGGTAGAAGACTTCATGGACATCATATCCATGCATTTACTTTTTCACAAATATATACGGGAGTATAGAAGAATATTTTCTAAATTTTAATACATTTTTACTATATGGCGATTTTGACCCCACCCTTGAGCCTGAACCCCTGACCCAGGGACCATAAATTTCACAATTTTGGTAGAAGGCTTCATGGACATCATATCCATGCATTTAGTTTTTTACAAATATCTATGGGAGAAGAGAAGAAGATTTTCTAAGATTTAATACATTTTTACTATATGGCCA